>QEOT01006510.1:0-26747 GCA_003123785.1 Pterocarya stenoptera
CAGTACTAAATAAATAAATAAGATGTAAGATATCGTTATCCATTAAAAAATAACTCCTGCACGATTTCTTCATTGTAAATGCATACCAAACACAGCATATCTCGACAATCTCTTCTCTTTTTTATTTTTTTATCCTGCAAATGGGGCAAATGATTAATGAGGTCAATCGACCTGGATCGCTATGGGCAGTTGAGCATCACATTCAGAGAAGGCAGATTTAAAAATAATTGAGAATACCCATGCAATTAGGATAACTGAAAAAGGTCCAATCGATACAAAGGATGAGATCCAACACCCCTTTGTACATATATATATATATATATATATATTTATAGAATGTTGCCAGAGATCTAATCATATTATTAATGAAAATAATTTATCTATAATATATTTTATAATATATTCTATAATAATATATTAAAATAAAAAATATTTTGATAAAAATATTATATCAAAATAATAACATTTTATCAAAATGCTCTTATCTTAATATATTATTATAGAATATATTGTAAAATGTATTATGAGTATATCATTACTCTATTATTAATGATTAGTTAAGGATAATAAATGTGATAAAATTACATTAACACCATCGAAGGCAACATGATTTTCTACAAAAACTCACACCACCGTCCATCTTCCATACACGTCTTACAATAATCTCCGGATGCTAATGCTATAGTGTAATATATCCACTATTAAATTATTAATGGGCAACACAAACCTTTTTCAAAATTTATTTTTATTATAAATTATTATTTTTATATTTAATAATTATAAAATAATTGTGACTATATTATGAATTATATTTTTATATTTGTGATACTAATTTGTTATGTTATAAAGAAAGTTGCGTATTATTGGGAAAAGGAGGATAGTATAGTGTGGGCCCCCAAGCCACTGTCTGCGTAACTTTTTATTATTCTATTTACTATTTTAAATGTTTTCAGGCAAGGGTATACTTTATCTAAACTGTGCAAGTACAACCATACCCATAGCTCTATGCTTCCGTTAAGCATAAAGAATATTCGAAATAATATACAACTTAGGTGGGTGTCGAAGTAAAAATAAAACTGAAATTTCAATTTACCTTTATTTTTTTTTTACCAATCTTAAAAAGATGAATATTATTCTTCCTTTTATCATCCACAATTATTTATTTAATGTGATAAAATTTTAAATAATTCGCTTAAATATGTCATATAAAGAATATGATTAATAATAACAATGGGCAATTGGTCATGTTAAATATGATTAATAAAATTTTATCGTATCTAAGAAAAAGGTAATAGCATGTTAAAGGTTTTAATTTAATTAATTATAATCAATGGGCAATTGGTCATGTTCATCCATTCCAATGCAGTCGACAATCCAACAGGCACCACCCGAAACACTTTGAAAAATCTAGATTTCGCTAAGAGTGGATGTGTTTTCTCGAAGTCAGCAGCTACTCTTCACTATCACTAGTCTGTCTGCCCTTTGCTTGAGCCTTGTTTAGTCACAGAATTGCTTACCGCATTTTCCTTTTACTTCATGCCATTGTAAATGCAGATTTCTTTCTAATAAGCTCAGGAAAATATAGCACGCCCAAAACAGTAAACTTTTGGGAAAACAGTAAACTTTTGGGGGGGAGTGACTTTGCTTGTCCGGCTTGCTTGACAAATACCCCCACATGGTGTTAGGCTCTCTCACGGCTGCAGCCCGCAGATGCTTGCCCTCATAATGTGGCTTTCCCGTGTTTAGTGAGATCCTCTGAGACTTTGAGACGGTACAGCGAAGCTCTCGCTCTCACCTCCCCCTTTTCTTGGTTTTTCTTTTTCTTTCCTTTTTTTTCCTTCCACGTTGCGGTGGAATGGAGTGCCTGGAAGTGAATTCCTGTAGCTTTTGTTAGTTTTCTTGGTTTGTTTCTTTTGCTTGGTTCTCAATTTTCAGATCTGGTTATGAGAGTTTCTTGAAGATTTAGCGGTTGTGTTCTTGGATTCTGCGTCCTTTTCAGCTCGTGAGGTTCAAAAGCCACCTTGCTCGGAAATGGCTCCAAGATTGGACTTTTCTAACTGGTGGGGAAAAGATACCCGCAAGGGAACCCCGGTGGTAGTCACAATGGAGAACCCCAACTTCTCAGTTGTGAAGATTGACGGCCCAGACGCTGCGTTCCGGCCGGTGGAGAAAAGCCGGGGCAAGAATGCGAAGCAGGTCACGTGGGTCTTGCTTCTCAAGGCCAACCGTGTTATCGGTTGCGTTGCCTGGCTCGCCACGGCACTCTGGGCATTGCTGGGAGCCATCAAGAAGAGGCTGATCCATAGACAAGGAGTAACCTTGGCCAGCGAGAAGTTGGGTAAAGGGAAACTGATTTTCAGAATCATAAGAGCGTTCTTAATCATTGCCTTGGCCATCCTGGCCTTTGAGGTGGTTGCCTATTTCCAAGGGTGGCATTATTTTAAGAATCCCAGTTTGCACATTCCTCGGACTTCTGAGTTGCGAGGCTTCTTCCACATGGCTTATGTTGCTTGGTTGACATTCCGGGCCGATTACATTGCGCCCCCAATTCAAGCACTCTCAAACTTCTGTGTTGTTCTGTTCCTTATCCAATCTGTGGACCGTATGATACTTTGCTTAGGTTGCTTATGGATAAAATACAAGAAGATTAAGCCAAGGATTGTGGGGGATCCCTTCAAGTCGGATGATGTGGAGGGGTCAGGCAATTATCCCATGGTTCTCGTTCAAATTCCGATGTGTAATGAGAGGGAGGTAAGACGCTAATTTTCACTCTTTCTTTCTTTCTTCGTACGTTTTCGTAAAGGTCTTTAGATTGGTTTATGTCGCTTCTAACTAGTGGAAGTTCTGGATTTGGAACTTGTTTTGTATTATTATATAGCAATTTTATTCTATTCAGGAATAGAAAATTTTGGGACAGAAATATCACATAACCGAATTGGAAAACTTTGAGAATAAGAAGAATGCACGTCTGGACTCAAACAAAAAAAAAAAAGGAGTAGAAGAATAATAAAAAGAAAGAATTTTTTTTTTTTTTATCCTTATTGATTCGTATTGAATTAAGGGGTTTGCACCGTTCAGGAGTAATTTGCATGTTTCAGTAATGATATTTTTTTTTTACAAGACAGTTCAGTAATGATGAAAGCGTCGTATTGTCGATTAAACACTTTATTGTCTACCACCCCGCTCCCCCCAAAAAAGAACCATCAGATTTAATTCGCTGCTTGATTACGATTTCAATAATTATGTCACAATGCTCAGATCTTTTTATTCAGTGAAATTGAAGAAATTACCCTTATAGGAGATATATCTGATGAGGGTATCTGAAAAGAGTTCGATCAATATCAATAATTTATACGACCAATCTGTAGATTGTTTTGGTGGAATTTTCTTGATGTTGATAAGGTTTTCTGGCACTGGCCTCATGCAGGTCTATGAGCAGTCTATCTCTGCAGTGTGCCAACTTGATTGGCCAAAGGATCGACTACTGGTTCAAGTTCTTGACGATTCTGATGATGAGACTATTCAATGGTTAATTGAAGCAGAAGTTGCTAAATGGAGCCAAAGGGGCAGCAACATAATCTATCGACATCGTTTGGTTAGAACTGGTTACAAAGCAGGGAATCTCAAGTCAGCGATGAGCTGTGATTATGTTAAGAGTTACGAGTTTGTGGCGATTTTTGATGCAGATTTCCAACCTAATCCTGATTTTCTTAAGCTAACTGTGCCCCATTTCAAGGTGGAAAAAGAATTTATACACTCTTGGTGAAATTTTTAGTCAAAGTAGTATGAGAACTTAATATGTATGTCTCTCTTACCTGGTGCCACAGGACAATCCTGAACTAGGTTTGGTTCAGGCTAGATGGGCTTTCGTGAACAAGGATGAAAACTTGTTGACTCGTCTCCAAAACATTAATCTGTGTTTCCACTTCGAGGTGGAACAGCAGGTCAATGGAGTATTCATTAATTTCTTTGGTTTCAATGGAACTGCTGGTGTTTGGAGAATTGAAGCCCTGGAGGAGTCTGGTGGCTGGCTTGAAAGGACAACTGTGGAGGATATGGACATAGCCATCCGAGCCCATCTCAATGGTTGGAAGTTCATCTTCCTTAATGACGTAAAGGTACTTGATGATTTTATATTTAATTGATGAGGGACATGAATAGGACCCCAACTTTAGATATCCTGAAAATTGACCGAAATTACTTTCAAGCTTAAATGTATTTACATTTTCAGGTCCTTTGTGAAGTTCCCGAGTCATATGAAGCTTACAGGAAGCAGCAGCATCGCTGGCATTCTGGCCCAATGCAACTTTTTAGACTGTGTCTTCCAGCAATCTTAACTTCGAAGGTACCTGTGATAGTTGACCTTGATTATCCCCGCTTATCAATAACATATAGTTAGAAGTCCTTGAACCAAAACTATTAATTACTTTTGATCTGAACTAAAAGGCTTAAACTCTTTGATACTGCAGATATCGGCATGTAAGAAAGCAAACTTAGTAATGCTATTCTTTCTGTTGAGGAAACTCATCCTTCCCTTCTATTCCTTCACATTGTTCTGCGTAATTCTTCCTTTAACTATGTTTGTCCCCGAGGCTGAGCTTCCTGTATGGGTCATTTGTTATGTGCCAGTTTTTCTGTCATTCCTAAACATTCTTCCGGCCCCCAAATCTTTCCCCTTCATTGTTCCTTACCTGCTATTTGAGAATACCATGTCTGTTACAAAATTCAACGCAATGGTATCTGGATTATTCCAGTTGGGTAGCTCTTATGAGTGGGTTGTCACCAAGAAGGCTGGCAGGTCGTCAGAATCTGATTTACTGGCTGCTGCTGAAAGGGAACCTAAAACAATAAACCAGCCACAATTCTGCAGAGGAGCTTCTGAGAGTGAGCTTTGTGAATTGAACCAAATTAAGGAACAGAAAGAAGCAGCTCGAGATTCTGTTAAGAAAATTAACAAGATATATAGGAAGGAGCTTGCTCTGGCATTCCTTTTGCTCACAGCTTCTGTCAGAAGCCTGTTGTCTGCACAAGGAGTCCACTTCTATTTCCTGCTTTTCCAAGGGGTGACCTTCCTTCTTGTGGGTCTTGATTTAATTGGGGAGCAGATGAGCTAATAATGAGGTGGGGACAAGAGAAAGGAGGAGAAAGAAAAGCACCCACCCTTCTGCTTAGATTCAGTAAATGTGCATCTCAGCAGCAGTGATCTGTGTGGGCAGTGGAAGCAAGGAAGTTCAATCCTTTTTGCCTTGGGAGATTGCAGTGAAGGGGTAACCCTACAATTCAATAAAATGAATTTCTTGTACTCCTCGTACGAATGAAGTGTCTGATAGGATTTCTACGTTCACAATCACTCTCCTTGGCATTTACACTTACCATTTTTCCTCATTTCTATAGGGCATTGGTCATATTGTAATCCTCCATAGGTATTGAATTATTTTTCGTGATAGGTAGGAATAGAATACTCTATGTTCGTGAAGTAAGTGTATCACAGTTAACATCATCAACCCTTGCTTGTGAGCGGTTCAGCACCTTCCGCCGCTGCTGCCCCCCAGGCCATACTGTCTTTGTATTTTGTAGGAATGCAAGAGAGAGTCCAAGGATGAGATTGCTTGATGCTTTCTGGTTTATACTACATAGATTCTTTCTTCATTAGTGATTTAAGACATGTAAAACATCTTTTTGTAAATTTTTCTGGTCTATTCAATGTAACCATAGATTCTCTCTCTCTCTCTCTCTCTCTCTCTCTCTCTCTCTCTCTCTATACACACACACACACACACGTTCGCACGCCCTTTTTGCCTTTTTTATGTTGTAGTCCCTAGGTGTGCCAGTTTGTAGTTGAATTTAGTCTAGATGAATAAAGTGTCGGCAGGCGAAGTGGGTGATTGCAAAGCTCAGCTTTTATTGTATGTGGGGGGTGGTTGGGTCGTATAGTTCAATTATAGGGTTAATACAAAAATTGTGAGGGTCGAAATCTTTTGTAGGGCATACGCTGATTCTGGCTTTTTTAGATGCTACTTCTGGTTGGCAATATGATCAAAGTACCCATCTCCCTGACCAGTCTTCTCTGGTCCACTCCATTTTGGCAAGCACTACCAAATGCCAATCAGCAAAATCTTTGATTTGACAAGCCAACTGCTGGCCCCCTTAAGCATCTCATATTCACTTGGGATAATACCTAAAGCTGGCAATTTTGGTGCCAAGTGAGTTATGGTAGTGTGACTGACATTCATGTAGGTTGAAAATCACATGTAAAGCTTATCTCAGAAAGCTCTCATTGAACTTTGACATACTAGGGTCAAGCTCCAATGGGCAATGTTGTCTGGCTGATAACCTTCACCCAATGATTATGTGAAAGCATGTGCCTTTATAAACCTTCTTTTTCATTTTTTTTTCATTTTTTTATTTTTTACTCTGGTATTTATAGACCCCTCTCCAACACATTGACATGTCAAGAAGTGATGCTGACAGGGATATATCATTTTTCAAATAATTTAATTGGACGATAATATTGTGATTATGGAGAAAAAATATTGAAGCGTCTTTTTCTTAAAAAAGGACCCTCCAATCCACCATGACGTCTTATGAAACAAACATTCCAAAAAGAGAATTATTTTGTTTCCTTTGCATGAAACCTAATCAAGTTCGATTGGGACATTACAAAGTTCCCCGATACTTAATTCAGTAATTTCTTCATTTTAACTTGTATTATTTTCCTTTTCTCTTAGTTAAATTAGATCTTTTTAATTTATTTATTCATGTTTATGATGTATTACAGGTTTGTTGCTATATAATAGAAGTTCTAATTTTATTTTATTTTATACACGCGGCTGAATAAAGTTGTAGTTGTTGACACTTGAAACCCCCCCCCCCCAAAAAAAAAAGCCGGGTTGGGTTGTTCATGGGCTCCACGAGTAAATGACAGTGGTATGGGCTCCGACATGACCTGGCTCGGCCTACATGATTTGCAAGCTTTTTTTTTTTTTTTGAAATGAAAACATGATTTGCAAGCTTATTCTTTTTCTAATCGATTTGCAAGCTTATTCATTACATATTAAATTGCAATAATTTATTAAGAACAATGCTAAATATAAAAACTTAAAAATAAAAAAAATAAAAAACACATACATTCTTATCTTATTGTTATTGATGCGTCAAAAATATGAAATTTAAAATTTAAAATTTAAATTTCAAAAAAAAAATTAATAAAATAAATCTTATAAGTAAAAATATAAGTAAAATTGTAAGTACATATAATACTACTAATTTATTAATTTCTTCATTTTGTCACCACAGGTTCCGGTGACTTTAAGAGGTATCTATTAGAAGAGAAATAACATCGTAGATGCCTTTCTATCGAAACAAAATGAATATAATCCTACATGCAACAAACTCACAGATTTATAGATTATTATTTGAATAAAATAACAATTAGAGAAACTTGAATTGGGTTTTTGTACTTGCAAAAAGTGAGCCCCTAAACTGGAAAAAATATAAACAAATAATTTGTCAAATGTGCAATGCACTCTAGTAAAATCAAGCACCAAGGTTTTAGGTGTATAAAATTTATCAAAACGAGAGCCTCAAAAATATTCAGGAGTACATATAAAAAGGTTAGGCATCGTCCAACTACAGTTCATACAATATCTCACTCAACGTAAATAATATTTCTTGTTTATAACCCCACCATCCACTTGTTTAAGCCATATAATAAATATCAATTTAACATGGAATTTCCTATATATATATATATTTTTAACAAATCAATAACTTCCCCATTCCTCTCAGTTCCTCTTACGTATTCAACTACCAAAATTGAAAAAAGAAAGGGTAAATGAATATTCTGCAGCCACAGATATCAAATGGACTGAGTAGTCCTGAAAGAAAAGAAATTCAATGTGTATTGGAAAAGACAAATAATAAAAAAAGGTTTAGATAAAAAGCCCCCAATGGAAAGATACTAGAAGCGGTAAATCTCACCCTACTTCTCCACACCTACCCCATAAAAAATATAAGACTTGTAACGAGGGGGCTAAATGAGATACCTTCCTAAAATGAGTAATAATGCACTGCTTATTGGCATAACGTACAGCAGAACTTGTTTACGATGCAGAGAAACCACAAAAATCAGTCGAATGCCGATCATTTTGGAAGATTTATCATCCAGCCAAACCCAGAACAACTAAGGAAGCCGCTTTAGCACTAAAAACCAAACCAAGTCAGGTACTAAAGCCAAAAGCCACGGGTCCTCTACAATTGAAGTTCTTGATCTTCTAGCAACACCATAACTTAGCTGAGGTCACCACATACTTTAGCCGAGGTCACCAAACCACAGCCCGAGAAGAACCCATGACCCAGCAGATATTGAGGAGAAAGAAATACGAGAAGGAAATTAAAGCAGGCACATATGGAGTAATGTAAAAAGATAATTTCAAGGCTAATATCAAAGCCCCACACCCAAATAAAGGTAAGTTGCAACTCATTAATAATAAAAGGTCAAATCTTACTCCATTTTCAATGTAAAGGGTAAAGATTGTTTGGACATTTAACCACCATTTGCAACCCAATACCTTTGAAAAAACTTAAATCAAAGACCTTTTTCAACAGAAAACCGGAGGAAAGAAACAAAAAAAAATCTTCAATGGATCATCCCCGCAAATTCTTAGTAAAATCCAATTAGAAAATCCACGCAAAAATAAATTCATCTTGTTTAAGAACCCCCCAACTTCTGTAGAACAGATATAAATACCTGCCAGAAGTGTTTGAAGCAGCTCCTCAATCCGTTAAAGTTAAATAAAAGAAATGCCACAAGAGAAGGGAGGCGCATCACAACTGGAGAGACAATCAAATAGAAGCATCTACAGAAGTAGCAGGCTGGGACCCACAACCATTAAATTGAAGATCCCAGTGGCCAATGAAGAACGAAATCCAGGGGAGTGCAGAAGCACATCAACAATGAAGCAGGACCAGAAGAGACCTCAACATCAAAAAAACACAAAAAAGCATAGATTTTTAGCAACGTGCTCATTGAACTGTCCTCAATAAATTCATAATGCTTAAGATCTCCTCCTAGAATGAACTACATATTCAGCATAGAGGGAAAAAAATCCAACTGCAAAAAGAAAGAAAGGAACTTATCCAAATCCAAGAGTAGAAGCTGAGGGCGTCGCCCGATTTAAACAGTCATACTGAAGTCCAAGCACACTAATTAACATTCATTCCCAGTATCCTCTTAACAGAGCAAAGTGACCGAGGCTTCCATACTCAGCTCCTGCTTCGGCGTCGGTCCCTCAAACCATTTCTACAAAAAATTTGATAGAGAGAAAAGAAAGTAAAATTAATCAACAAAGGTAACCATAAAATGACAACATGCACTTTTGTGTCTGGTGATAGTAAATTTTGCAAGTGAGTGGTCCAACTGTGTTGTAGTTAAGTAATCTATAGCCATTTGCAAGAGAGACAATCATGTATGAGATTAGGTTAAAGCTCATAAGGACAAATTTGATGCTCCAGCCCAGCAACCAAATTGAGGATGGTGAAAGACTGAGCTCATGTTTTGGCTACTGGCATAAAAGGATAGCAAACAAAACATTATGCAATGTAAACTGTCTTATTTTGATGTTGAACATGGTATAGTAGCCTTCCTGCATTGGAGGTCCTCCTATCCACTACCTAAAGACTACAATTAAAAACCAAGCAAAGGAACAAACCCATTAGCATATGGCAACTCCTCACGTCCACGGTATGGTGGTGACTTGCTGTAGCTGCGCCCACGAGGTGTCAAGCTGCTGCGTCTAGGGGATCGTCCATGGGGACTGTAACTCCTGCCATACAATATCAGATAGTGTCAAAAGGCATCATACTGATAGCAGTGTATTCATTCCAACCCAGATTGGAAGTATCTGCCATCTTAAAGTTCCACCCCAGCTATCAATACCAAACATTGATCCCATTTAGGCAATGTGACATTATAAAAAAGAAGACCATCTGACTTAAACTTGCCTTCGACCATAACTTGGGCTTCTCCGATATCGGGGAGGACTGCGACTACGACGTCTACCAGGACCAACACGCAGACGGCATTCACGAGCAAAATGACCAGGCTCACCACACTCATAGCACTTCAAATCAGAACCCCCAGAGCGACCACGGCCCCCTCCTCCACGACCACCACCCCCACCTCTAGAGTTGTGAGAAAGCTCAACTCTCCAGCCATTCTTGCCTGGTCATATAGAAAGGCACAGAACAATTCTCAGTCAGTAAAAATTTGCACACTTTTGTTATAAGGAACATTGATACAGACTTTTGACAGGTGCATACTTCCACAAACACAGAACTGGTGAGCTTGCCCAGCAGTAAATTCGAAGTATAAACTATATTGTGAAAAATATGAAGAAAAAAAACACAAATATAAGCAGCATTGTAGAGAAATGCATTAGGAATAGAAAGTGTTTCTAAAATGCATAAAAAAAGTTAAAATGAGAAAGAATGGCGTCTACAAAACTGGCCACAGTATTTACCAAGACAATGGCTACAAACCAGCTTCTCTAGGCAAAGACTGACCCAAAGAACTACTTCCATTCTAATCTTTTACTCAAGTAGACAACATAATTTGGTGATAAAACCCATCTTTTCAATGATCTTCTCACAAGATTTCTAGAACATACTTCAGTCCACTAGAGCACAGATTAGTCCATTTGAAACCACAAGTCCCAAAAGATTGTCTCACAAAAAAACAATAACAAAACAAAACCCTTGCACAACAAATGTTGACCTCCGTCTCCAAAAAAAGCAAAGGGCCATTAGATATCCCTTCCGCGTACTTATATTCTATAAAACCAAAATGTAATGTCACCAATAGTTTATGGACAGTTAAAAAGGCCCATTATAGCCTGCCCTCTCATATAAAAAATCTATGATGCAGTAAAAGAATATAAAGACTGTCTTCATATCCTAGAGACATCCAATCACAAATGAGTAAAAAAAAAAACAAATTGATAAGAGTTGTAAGGAGGGGGGGTTGGTGCTCTAACGAAGTGAGAAGGGGGTATGTTGTGGGTCTTTGGAAGTTTATAAGGAAGGGATGGCCTTGCTTTGAAAAACTAATTTGTTTTGTTGCTGGAGAGGGCTATCAAATCAGCTTTTGGCGGGACGTGTGGTGTGGAGATCACGCATTAGAAAGGGTCTTTTTGGCTCTCTATCGTATTGGAGCTAATAGGGAGGCTTCAGTGGTGGATATGCAGCTATTTTCTCATGGCTCTCATCAATGGAATATACTTTTTAATAGGGATTTTCACGATTGGGAATTATCTATTGTATCAAATTTTTTCAGCCTTTTATTTTCCATGGGGACTCCTACGGCACAGCGTGATAGATTGAAATGGAGGTCTAATAATCACAGGAAATGTACAGTTAAGGCGTACTATAAAATTTTGTCAACATAGGATCATACTCCGTTTCCTTAGAAGAATATTTGGAGGTCTCGTGTGCCTTCTAAAATAGCATTTTTTGTATGGAATGCCGCTCTTGGGAAGATCTTGACCACGGACAATCTGAGGAAGAGGGGATGTGTAGTGATGAATTCATGTTATATGTGTAAAAAGAATGGAGAATTTGTGGATTATCTCTTACTACATTGTGAGGTAACAAGGGTGTTGTGGGATAAGATCTTTCAAAGGGTTGATGTTACTTGGGTTGATGACTTGTTGGCAGTGGTTCTCCAGTGAAAGAACCACCGCATTACATCTTGATGGCAGTGGTTCTCCAGTGAAAGAACTTTTTATAAGTACCAAGAATTTCATTACAAAGCAGAAAAGGCACGGCCATGGGAAGAACTTTAAAACAGTCAACACTCAACCATACCATCTAACTCACGGATTGCATCCTCTGCATCTCTACGGTCTTCAAAGTCAATAAAAGCATAACCAGGTGGCCTCCGTGCAACCCAAACACTGCATAGAAAATTATAATTTAAGAGTAAAATAAAAGACATGATCAATGGCTCTCAGAACAACTTCTTTAAAAAAGGCTTAGAAATTATGTACAAAATTTAAACACTAGCCAAGACTCAAAAATTTCACGACACTTTAGCAATCATGTGATGTAGGATGAACACATAGAGGAGAACCCAACTGATAGAAGTTTTTAGATAGAAAAAAAAAGAAGCACAGAAGAAACAGGAAAGAAAACAGAAGCACAGAAGATGAAGCAAGAAAGAAAGGGAAAAAAACATAGGGAGAACAGAGAGAGGAGACAAAAAAAAAAAGCCTGGCAAAAATTATTGTTCATCAAAAGTTGCTAAGAACAGTATAAAATTATGTTTAAAGAGACCATAATATAACCCCAACACAAAAAAAAAATCTGGTCACACTTGGGCTGACTGACATTAAAAAATTAATAAAAAATAAGCCCAAATGATAAATACAAACCAAAGTCTAGTGATGGTTACCAAGACAATAAAATAAAAAGAATAAATGCAGAATAATGAATAACAATTGATCTTCAACAGTTTTCAGCCCTGGATCAGAAGTCCAGTGTCCACCAGCAACATGATACAGGAAATACTTCCTAAATTAAGGCATGGGTTTAATGATTGGGGAGGCAGCAACTTGTGAGCCAGCAAATTTATTCTGCATCGGTTAAGAGTTTTCTAGAACTACTTTATGCTGGCACGCCTCAAACAGCATAGATTTTATATAATTTTTCTCACCATACCGTGATTTCATAAAAATGGTGCAATGAGTGTTAATCATAAAATGGTGTAAAAATAGCACAATGAAAATATAAATCTATCAGCTTGTCAAGTTAGATTGAACAAGGAGTTAAAGAAGAAACCTTTTTTTTTTTTTTTTTATTAGTGAAAAAAAGAAGAATCCAAAATTATAAGATTTTGAGGTAGCATCAATATGAAAAAACATGTCTTCAAATTAAACAAGAGTAACTAGTAACTGTTGGCATTTCTAATTTGTGGAGAGGGAATATAAAAAGATAAAAGCTACTTCCAAATTATTCTACCTTTCTATAACTCCAAAAACACGAAATTCATCCTCAAGATCCCGCTCAGAAACTCGTGGATCCAAGTTTCCCACGTATATGCGAGTCATTTTGCAGCAACGAACTGTCAAATGCAAAGAAAGGAGGTTGATAAAATTAATGTACGATTCATGCACAAAAAATGTCCCAAAAAAGATGTCATAACACTTTACACCAGTTCGAACTAAAAAACTAGCCTACAGAAAGTAAATCGTCAGCATTAGAGATTCATGTTTAACCCCTGGGGGTTGGCTCAAGTGGCAAAGGGCAAGGGCTTGGGATGCCTGGGTCTAAGGTTCAAATCTCTTTTAGTGCAAACAATCTCTAAGTGCCATCGGAGGGGGGATTTTTCCTTTGAATTATCCAAGGTACACTTGCGGCAAGGAGGAGACTCGTTACCGAGAGCCTGTGCACCCCAGGATTAGTTGGGACACTCTTTCTGGACACCCGGTGCCAATAAATAAATAAAAGAATGGACGATAGGGAGGGGATGAGATACAGCAATAAAATCAGAAAGCAAGAAAAACGTTCTAAGAATTTCAGACGCAGCTGTACACTACTCCAATAAGCTCAAATGAGAACAATAGCACCTAGCATCAAAAATTTTGCACAATTATAAAGAAGCAGATTCTAAACTGGGAAAAAGGCATATTCACATAACAGCTATATATTAAAAAGAAATAGCCATACAAATATCATTGATACACACTTAATCAATATAACACGGTTAACCTAAATTCACTTCATGCCCCAGTAGAAATAAGGGAAATTTTCTCCCCAAACTCGATGAAATTTAAGGCCTTATTGAGGGATAAGATTGAAATGAGCTTTTTAACAAGTGAGAAAAAATATATAATTGAGGTCAATATAACACGGTTAACCTAAATTCACTTCATGCCCCAGTAGAAATAAGGGAAATTTTATCCCCAAACTCAAATTTAAGGCCTTATTGAGGGATAAGAGAAATGAGTTTTTTGACAAGTGAGAAAAAAAATTATAATTGAGGCCTTCCAAAGGAAGGATTTTTCTCAAGATTCCCTGTGTTTTGAAAGAAAACTTGTTCCGGCTCTCCATAAAAATAACTTTTTCGCGAAAAGATAAATTTTCAGGACAAACGAACGTAAGCGGAGTAGGAAATTAACAAGATGCGTATAAACATATATATGTAAATGTATGGCGAGAGAGAGAGAGAGAGAGACCCCGGGGAAAATTGGCAGAAAACAGAGAAACCCTAGCAGCGAACGCACAAATCCCCCTCTCCTCTGGCTTGTGTGCCACAACACTACAGACTTTTTGATGTTAAATTTGGTAAAATATCTTATAAAAATAACATTAGCTAAAATAGATATTTTTATAAAATGATGTTTTTTTTATAAATTTTTTTTAAAAATATCATTATTTAAAATAAATATATATAAATATCTTTATTTTACACAATAGCGTTGTATACAAACCTCAACTAGACAATAAGGTATATACAAGTCATTTATAAAAAAATTAATTTTATTAATAAATAATTTTTTTTTTTTTACACTTTCTTAAGGTAAGATCTTCTTTTTATAGGCTTGTGCGGAGTTTATTTATTTGTGATTTGTATAAATTATATTTTTATTTTATAATATATATTATAAAATATAGTGTAGATATTATTATTCCTTAAAAAATATTGTTTTTTGAAGAATTTTGTTAGTAAGTTCTCTCGGTTTCTCTTTTAAAATAATTTTTAAAACTTTTAGGTTCCGTTTGGATTCAGAAAATATTTTATCTCATTTTATCATTATATTTCTCTTAAATTTTCATATAAAACATAATAAATAATTTAATTTTTTTAAATCTTAAAATAATAATAATATTAAAAAATAATATTATAATAATTTTTTTTTTAACTTTTATCTAAAATTATTTTATCCCATCTATAAATAAGAAGGAGCCTTTACTCTTTCTTTACAAAATATTACTAAGCTAATCTCCAAAAAATGAAGTGATGTTTTGACTTCAAAGTTCAAATCTGACATGATTAGAACCACGTCAGGTGCATCTGGGGACTTGAGCATCCGGAGTCATTTCATATAATTTTTCATGAAATTATGGGGATATAGTACTATAGTAGTGTCTGATTACATTCCATTTAACTTATCTTATCTAATTTAATTATTATAATTTTTTAAAATTTTATATAAAATAAAATAATAATTTTAAATTTTAAAATATAAAAAAAATTATATTAAAAATAATATTTTAATAATATTTTATTTTATTTTTAACTTTTATCTCAATTTATATCATTTCTTTTTTTCTTTTTTATAAGCAAGTTTCATTAAACATAGAACATAACTCCGAGGGTTGTATCAGTTTAATTATACAATAATAGGTAGATCTTTACTATTATGAAAATCTAAAACACATTGAGGAACCCAATTTAGGGGTATGCTTCCATACACTTGGTTAGAAGCAGTCCATTGCGCCAAGTTATGCGCACAACGATTCTGAGATCGATAGATTTTTTTTGCAGTCCACTGATCAAAGTTTCTTAACAGATGGTGAATATCTCTAGTGGTTGTCTGCATTACCCAATCTGTTGAAACTTGTGGGTCGTTAATGGCCTGTATTGCTTGAGCCGAATCCCCTTCAATGATGATCCTCTTGAGACCTTTATTTGCTTCCTCATTTACTGCCATTAGAGCTGCAGATGCTTCTCCTACATTAGGATTGGTACTATGGATGAAATCTGCATGAGCAAACACTGGAGTGCCATTTTCAGATATGCATAAGGTAGCTATGATGCTTCCATTTTTTTTTACAGCTACATCGAATGAGAGAGAAAAAACTCCTGCTGGTGGTAGTTGCCAATTTAGTTATTGCTGAGCAAATTTTGTACTCCAAGCTAGTTGATGTTCCTTGACTTTTTGTGAGACCTTTTTTACAAACCAGTTAATGGAGGGACAGGGAGCATCAGGAGTAATTTGATTCCTAAGAAACCAAATGTTATCCATAGTAAGAACAACGAATACATGAAAGGAATGTGTGTCTTCTTGGAGAATTCCTAGCTTCCTTGTGGGGTTTAGTATGACTGAGACCGTCTCCAGCTATGAATGGAAAAATTTGCAAAGGCTGTGATGTTGATTGGCCATCTAGCTTGTCTCCAAAGAATTCTTGAAAAATGATAGTTAAAGAACAAATGGGACAGGTTTTCTTCCTCACTGTTGCACAGAGGACAGAGATCTTGGTTTTCCTCCATTGGGATGAATCTTTTAAGGTAAGCCTTAGTGGGGAGAATTTGATGCATAACTTTCCGGAGGAAATGCTTTAATCTGTCTTGGATTTTTAATTTCCACAATTTTTTCTAGATTTCATCAGGGAAGTCCATTTGATTGATGTTTGAAGTGGATAAGAGCAGTGTAAGCAGATTTAACCGAGAAATTCCCAGGAGAGTGATGGATCTATTTGATTTTGTCTTCTAAGAACGAGTAATTAAAAGTGAAAAGAGGAATTTTTTGAATGGAATTGAGCGAGTCAGATGAAAAGAGAGTCTGGAGTAGAATTGTGTTCCATCTTCTAAGCTCTTCTAAGGTTAATTCTACTACTTTCATATCGGGATCCATGTAGGTGATGTTTGAATTAGGGAGAGGTTTAAAAGTTGGTAACCCTAGAATCTAAGGGTCAATCCACACTCTTGTAGTTGTTCCATTATTAATTTGGATGCAACTGCTACTCTTAACAAAGTCCCGTTGTTTTAAAAGACCTTTCCAGAACCATGAGTCAGAAGGTTTAGTTATAACTTTAGAGAATATGGTGTTTTTCAAGTATTTACTAGTCAGTAAGTTTTTCCAGAAGCTGTTGTTGTTATCAACCAAAGACCAAGCAAATTTTGAGATAAGGGCTTTATTAAAACAAGAGAATTTTTTGAGTCCCAGACCTCCTAAGGATTTTGGCATGCATAATCTCAATTTATATCATTTAATTTGTAAATACCAACCAGATCTTGTGTATGAAGTCGGAACTCGGACGAGCACCATCCGCCTTTGACTTTTTGATAAACATTATTTTTTGGAAAAAACCTACTCTTTCACCACGAAGCTATTGCTGGTGACTTTCGTTGGATTTTTTTATTTTATTTAATGATTAATAAAATGTTTTTTAATAATATTATAATTTTTTTTATTTTTTAAAAAATATTAGAAAAAAGATATATAAAAAAAAAGTTAAAAAAAAATACTATAACTGACGGCAGGAGCGGGTGGCGGTAGAGCCACCCTATTTTTCGTCTTTAATTTTTTTTATGAATAATTATACTGGTCGGCGTCACGTGTTTGAAATGAATTTTGTATTCAAGGTACTGGCACTCAAAATATTCTATGTTAATTGGTATCGTAGTCAGCATGATTTTCATTTAACTAATAATAATTAGAATTAAATCTGCAAAAATAATAAGAGAAATATTTTAATAATAATAAAATTTATAAATTGACATGAATTAATATGAATTTATTAAATTATAAAAATATTTTTATTATAAAATAAATCTGATATATTATACGAAATTATATTATTTTATAAATTTATTTTTCTGATATTTTTTAAATAAAATATAATAATCACAATAAAATATGCAAAATAAAATTTAATTTAATTGAAATGGTCCCAAACCCAATGCCCTTGCATCATGGAAAGTAGTCTAGTGCTTGCTTTTATAAATGAATGGTCCTAGGTAGGGCACATGCCACGTGTAGTTGAAATACGAACGGATTATATTTTTTATCTCGAGTCGTAATATTAGGTTAAAAAATAGCCTAAAATTAGGTTAAATGGCCAGACATTTTGTGCCTTGCATATATGGAAAGAATCTAATAATTTGTTCATAGAAACTGTTTCTCGTATGGCCATTGCTTATAAAATATTATTTTGGTGTGCTAGGGTGATCGATACTAAGTGCATTTGTTTTTTTGATTTTGTTTTTTTCTCAAGTATTTGTGCATGTCTTTAAAAAAAAAAAAAAACAATTCAACTAAGTTTTTATTTGAATACAGAAATACTATCAACGTATCTTATTTTATTATTGCAATTTTCTTAAATTTTCATATAAAATATAATAAACAATTCAATTTTTTCAAATCTCAAAATAATAATATTATTAAAAAATAATATTTTAACAATATTTTATTTAATTTATCTAAAATCATATAATCTCATCTCACTATTCAAACAAACCAGTATTTTCCATATTATTTTTAGTGACCATGGCCAGTACTTGAACAGCCTTAATATCCATAGTAGTTGTTTTCAAGATATTTATCTCTAGTAATGCTAGATATATTTATAAGTTATATAAGCGTCATACATTACTTTTAAAAAAGAATTGAGTTCACCATTAAAATTTAAAAAATTTTAAAATTTTATATGAATTTGATTCACTTTTTAAAAATAAATATTCGATACTTTTACATTTTATAATTACAAATATTATTTTCCTATTATATGAGGATCGTCCTGTCATAATAAAAGATAAAGTGGAGAGATTGTTATATGTTTTTTTAAAAGTAATTCTACATATAATTGTGAAGTACGTAATCATTTAAAAAATATTTATATATCTATTGTTAAAAAATTAATTTTTTTAAATATGAATTTTATGTTTTATTTCTTTTTTTTTTTTTAATCATTACGCTCGATCCATAATTACAAATATTTTTTTTCATTTTTAATAGCTAAACTCAAACGCGCAACTACGCAAGTGGTTTGAATTGGCCGCATTTACTTTAGTTGCTGACTTTAACTAATCACGGACCATTTCATTATGTTAAAAAAAGTGTTTGCTTTATAAAATGTTTTTATATAAATAATTTCATAAAAAAAAATCATAACTTCGTGGTTAAAGAATTATTTTTTTAATAATTTTTTTAAAATTTTCTGATTAAATAAATATTTTTAATGATGTTTTAAATTTATTTTATTTTTAAAAAATATTTAAAAGTGTTAAAAAATCTATGTAAAAAATAATTTCAAAAAACACATGTTAGAGCCGACAGAAGTTCCAAGCGGTGGCTCTTGCATCGTCCTTTCATAAATTGATATAATTTAAAATGATATATTAGATTATAAAATTCTTTATTATAAAAAATATATAACATATTACATCAAAATACATTAATTTATTTCATCACTAAAAGCCAATTTGTCAATTATGAAATTAAATTTGTAAGACCTCTTTTGTTTTTAGAAAACTATCTCATCTCGTATAATTTAATTATTATAATTTTTTCAAACTCTTACATAAATAATAAATAATTAAATTAAAAAAAATATTATAAAAATATTTTATTCAACTTTTATCCCATCTCAATTTATCTGTACAATCAAACTAGCCTTTAGAAGTTCCACAAAGACTGTGAAGTGAGCAACAAGTAGATTGAAAAGCCAATTAATTCTCACATCAGAAGCTAGATGCACGAGATAATTGATAGTTTCGTGACAAAAAATGTTATTCAAATACATTAACCCCAGGCATCATTCACTAACATAATTTAATTTTTAATATTCAATTTTTAAATTTATCTTTACAATTATATACTAAATAAATGATGCAAAGTCGTTGTTCTGAACATAAGAGTGCATGTTCCAACATACATAATCTCAGCACATTGTCTGAATGACGTGGACCTAGCACATGTTTTGACAATCACTCGAAGAAAAGCACATGTTTTGACAATCACTCGAAGAAAACAGACCTATAAAAAGACCTTAACATAGTGCTCATCGCACCTAATCCTATTATTCCGTAGAGGGTCTTTTAAAATTGATATATTGATATCAGATAGATTATAAATTGTTATACATTACTTTTTAATTGATATCTTATCATCATCTCACATCAAACAATTAATATAATGCGAATAAAATGTCATGTCATCGCATAATAAAATATAAAAAAATACTACTAAGCTTCCTGATTTTATCTCGTCATTTTAACTGTTTATATATATATTTTTTATTTAATAATTAAGAAAATAATTTTTAGTATAGTTGTGTATTTTTTATTTTTAAAAAATATTTAAATATGTTAAAAACTATTTAAAAAATTAAAAAAAGAAATTTATACTAACAAGTACACTAATAGTCAAAACTAAACAGCACGCTAATACTGTCTAAATGATAATAGATAAGCAATGACAAATGGCATTTTTATCTCAATTATTATATGAGCAATGATGCGAATAGTTTCTATTGTATGTGCAAGCCTAATTAATTTTATATTTAATTTTTTTTAATTACAAGAATATTCTTATTAAAATGTTACTTTTTTCTATATGAAAAGTTTACACATGCAGTCTTCAAATGAGAACTATAAATAAAATTTTTCTTATTATACTATAGCAGAGTTGATGACCGAAGTTAACGGTCTTCGTCTTGCCTACAAATTAGATTTACCTTAAGAAATATGCGCAATTTATAATAAAATGTGTGAATAAAAATCTTTGTTAATATTTTGTCGATGATAAATAGATTTCTCCATAAATTGAAGGCAAAGTTTAATGTGGATTGTTTCAAAAAAATTATCTCTATTATCAAGAAGTAATTTTGTTCAAAAATTTTTTTTTTTCTAGAATCCATAAATTATTATAAAAGAAAAGTGCTATAATCACAATGTGATTTCATAAAAATAAATTCACAAATTAACATAGTTTTATATATCTACGTTAGATCTGCTTTACAATAAAAATAAATTTACAAATTAATGAAATAGAAACACATCAAATAATATCAATTTATAAATTTACTTTTATAATATTTATTTATGATTAAAGTATTTGTCATCGCGGAAAAAAAAAAAAAAATCCTGATCATGTTGCGTAACGATCCAAATTGAAACTCCTGCGTCACTGCTGAGGTACTTCTGCGCACTATAAAAGGGCAAAAACGAATGCAATACAATAACTAAAATACTTTATTTACGTGATCTAAATAAAGATATAGACATAACATTATTATAATTTTATCTTTGATAGGGAGCTAGCGGTTCTTATAAAATTTATAAGATTCAATTGGTTTTTCTTATATTTTTAATAAAATGATATTATCACATTAATTAATTGTCAAATAATTATACAAATATCATTATCCAAAATATAAATTCAAATTTTATTAATTTATATAATAGAAATAATATTCTATAAGAAAATATATGAGAGTAAGGGAATCACGAAGGTAGAAAATAAATCCAAGATTCGATTAGAACGACAATTTTTTTAAAACATATTTGTCTTGCTTCAACGTGCTATAAAGTATTAACAAAATTGTTCGCAAGATACAATAAAACCCTTTAATTCATTGATCTAAAATAGCACCTTTTTTTATATAACAACTGAAAATACTATTTTCTAAGAATTACGAGGTAGAGTCTGTAGAGAGAACTTTTTGGAAGGAAAACTTCTGTCTATACATTTTGTTTGAAAATTTGAACAGATTAATTATATGACTACCCTTATAAGTTAATGGAGACCATAAATTATAAATTATAAAGAAATGACCTAAAATCCTTGGTATTAATGGTCATCAAATAGTCCATTTAAATGAAGTAACCATAGTATATCTTGAAGTGAAAGAAGAAGAGAGGGCTCTAGATAAATTATTTGTTCTCATAAAATAAAATTAAAAAAAAAAAAAAAAAAAGGAACATAAATTATTCGTATGCTAGCTACTGCGAAACTTCGCACCAGAAGATGGTGCTTTTAAGGATTTCATTGTTAAAAAACTATCACATCGCATCCAACCCACTAATTAAAAGTAGCCTCCAAAATATCCCGTCATTGAGATGGCACTTTCTGGCGAAGAATTCGATGTTATTGTCGTCGGCGCAGGCGTTATGGGCAGCTCCACCGCCTACCAAGTCGCCAAACGGGGTCACAAAACGCTCGTACTCGAGCAATTCGATTTCTTGCACCACCGAGGCTCATCTCACGGCGAGTCCCGCACCATCCGCGCAACCTACCCCGAGGACTACTACTACCCCTTGGTCATGGAGTCGTACAAGCTCTGGGAGGAGTTCGAGTCCGAAATCGGCTACAAGGTCTACTTCAAGGCCCAACATCTCGAAATGGGCGCGTCTGACAACGAGTGCCTCCGCGAGACCATAAACACTTGTCACAAACACTCCATCCCACACGAAATCCTCGACAGCAAACAAGTGGCTGAAAAGTTTTCCGGCGTGTTCGATATTCCGGGGAATTTTCTTGGAGTGTTCTCCGAGTATGGCGGCGTGATAAAGCCCACGAAGGCAGTGTCCATGTTCCAAACACTAGCTCTTCAAAAGGGTGCTGTTCTTAGAGACTGCATGGAAGTGAAAGATATCAGAAAAGACAGCGTCAAAGGGGGCGTATGGATTCACACAAGCAATGGCGAAAAGTTCTGGGGCAAAAAATGCGTAGTGACCGCCGGGGCTTGGACGAGAAAGTTAGTCAAAACAGTAAGTGGGCTCGAGCTGCCTATACAACCCTTGGAGAGTACAGCGTGTTATTGGAGGATTAAGGAGGGGCACGAGGCAAAGTATGCAATCGGAGGGAATTTTCCGACGTTTGGGGACTGCGGGGAACCGTCTATATACGGCACGCCGTCGCTGGAGTTTCCGGGGTTGATCAAGGTGGCTGTGCATGGGGGGAATCCATGCGATCAGGACAAGAGGCCATGGGGGCCAGCAAAGGGATTAGAATATCTGAAAAAATGGGTTGGGGAGAAGCTGGCAGGGCTGGTTGATTCCGGAGGGCCGGCGGCAACGCAGTTGTGCATGTATTCGATGACACCGGACGAGGATTTCGTGCTTGATTTCTTGGGCGGGGAGTTCGGGAAGGATGTTGTGATCGGAGGTGGGTTTTCTGGGCATGGGTTCAAGATGAGCCCCGCGGTGGGGAGGATACTGGCTGACCTTGTGCTTACTGGAGAGGCAGAAGGAGTGGAGCTAAAGCCCTTTAGAATTGCAAGGTTTGAGGAGAATCCTAGAGGAAACTTCAAAAGCTTCTTATCATGTTCCTCGTCAGAAGTCTGAAAAAGCCTTCGGTATATTTGTGGCCCTAGCCTAGAGGCCAGGAATGTCTAACCTTTTTGAGTTCAGAAGTCAATCACTTTATTCACTTCTCACAGTGAATAAACACCATTTCTATTGAGCTTGTAACAAATTATGGAATGCTTGTTGCCAGTGTCATCTTATCTTAATTCTGCTGCAGTTACTCTCTCTGTCGCAAGAAGAACGTTAAATTAAGCAGAAACACGTGCATAAAGAGCAGACACAAACGTAAATACAACAGTCGTAAAGTACAAACCTTCGGTAACTCGGTTGGTTTTGGAGTAAACAAATTCTCAATCTATTTCTTGTATCAGTGGCCAGAACGTTTCTTCTCAAACCACTAGAGTGGCCAGAAGTGCATGCAATATTGCCCAATAGATTATTTCCGAGCCGTAAAGCTGGTGGTCGCAACTGAGCCCGATCACAAGAAACCCTGCAGAATGTGTATTAAAATGGTTTCGGCTTAGAAAATGTAGAATAGTTTCAAAACAAACTAATACAAAGAATATTGGGTTGTGCCTACCAAAGACCATCAATCATGTCAGTAACAGGTCTTGTGAATCGTGGCACAATTTTTGACGTAATAAGTGACTTGAAACCATGAACTACAGTGGATAAAGAAAAAATTAAAAAGAAGAAGAAGAAGAAGAAATGTATTCATTATGAGCTGTCTTAATGGCAAGGAAATAAACGCTACATAGCAGACCTGAGGTGTAACCGAAGTCCCTGGCACCGTCCTTTTTGTTTATCTGCCAGGATCCCACAACAATAATTTACATCAAGAGTAATCTAACCTAGAAAAAAAAAAAAACATATAATTGCTCTACAAAGGGCATTGCAACTTAAAAAAGAGGAATTTGAATATAGGATATAAGCGTTCACAAATATCAAAAGTACCATTAAAGCAATGAGCTAACAGTTAAATGAAATGAACCGAATGTCACAAAGGAGCATCCACATAATGTAAATGAAACCAAATAGTTATAGTGCATACTTGTGGTCCATGAAGTGGGCCTGGAAGGACAAAGCAAATATCACTGTCTTAACAAATTTGAATGGGAAACCAGTGCTAAAAGGTACCACTTAATTTGTCACTAACACAAACTACCGAGTAGCGGCCACCATATATTCCAATGCCTTATCAATATCTGAACCAAAGAAATATCAATTGCACGATCCCCTTCATTTCCTATCAAGTTGATTCGGACAGTGACACATACATAATGCATTCCTTTGTTTTTACTTTTCCCCCTTTTTGAGAGGGAGAAGCCCGTTTCAAACAGCAATTGATCTGAAATGAACAAGCTTATGAAACAATACATCAAAGTTCATATCAGCAAAACTAAATGAGTATATATATATATATTAATAAAGTGACTAACGTTTCCAGCACCTAAAACTTTCTCACCAAAGGTTCAACTTCCAAAATCTGTGGAGCCGTTTTCTACAAAAATCATACTAACAGTTCTCAAATCTGGCATTAGAAACTGATTCCCTTGACTTGAACAAAAACCTAAACTCTTCTTCAGCTAGCCCCCTTATCATTTCCATGAGCTGCGACAGACTGATTGCGCTCACACCCACAAAAGGTGGCACAATCTGTCCACCAGCTGAACATTTAGTTTCGCCAGGTCCATCAAGGCTACTATCCTTAACCATACAAGATTTGGCATATACTGTCCATTGTAACTTGTAACCCTCTGCGGCTGTCCTATTGTCCAAAACATCCTGAGTCTTTTTCATAGTCACCAAACGGAAAAGGCATGGCGGAGTTTTCTTGGTAAGATGAACCTTCGCCCTTCCATTTTTTCATGGCAAAATTAGCAGATGAAATCCCATCTGCCTTGTGTAAAGACAAAATGGAAGCTGAAAATCCATCTGACAAGGTCGCACCAGCAGATGCACATACTTTTCCTGACTCAGCAGCTTGCTCTGCTTCGCAGGATGCCTCCTTTGTGGCAGTCTTTACTGAAGCTAACCTTGAAAGAGCATCAGAACTTTCACAAGGCTCAGAGAAAGGAAGCCGCCGTTCTCCTTCAAGCACTATTTCACTGCTTCCATCAGATTGCCTCAATTCCAAACCATCAGATTCCTGCGTTGCCCCTACCCAGCAACAAATGAGAATATAATTATACATCAAGTCCACATATCATATGTGCTGACTATCAAAGGAAATGTTTTTTGCAGTCCACTAAATAGGATATGTTTCCTCATAGTTATCTTGTATTTAAATTACTCTTATGGATAAAATCAGGCAGTTAGTCAGTTGGAGATTTTATCCAAATCTTATCTTTGTAACCTCAGAACTATTTGTCTATTTAAATGAGAAGAGAATACCTCAAGAGGTATACGGCATTTTGACATGGTATCAAGAGCAGGTTACTAAGTACCGTGCCCTCTTCGATTTTTTTTTTTCTCTCTCAAGTCTTGTTCTCTGTCTGAAGGATTCTCGGCACTTCTGTGCCATCGAGATTTTTTTTTTTCGTTTCTTGGTTCTCTTTTCATACCTTCAGAGTTTCTTTGTCGGCAACTTCAGAGGTGATTTTCATCTCTCGTGGTTATCGGTGCATTCCAACTTCCTTTATCGGCGTCTTCAGCAGCTGTTTTTGCCTCTCGTGTGACTAACGGCACTGTCTGGGTGGTCTGGGGGGTAACTCGATGCTTTCTGTTGAGTGATCTTAGTCTGTCGGCGTCCTCTGTGCTGGTCTCGGCTTCTCCATCACATTCTTGTCTCTCGCACAGTGTAGAACAAACCCACAGATCCTCACGGGGCCTCTGTTCCTTGCCTCTTGTCGTGTATTCTTGGCTTCTTGTCTCAAGTTTCTGGTTGTGATCAGCAGTGGAAGAAAAAGTTGTAGAGGGGTCTCTGTTCCTAGGCTTCTCCATTTCTGGTTTTTCAAGACTCGGCTTGGGCTCGTCTTCCACGGTACTTGTTTCCAAATTCAACCCAATTTTGGCTCTCTCAACATTTGACAAGTCTGTTCATATGGCATCTGAAAAATCTGATTCTTTGTGCATTCGTTTCAATGGTAAAAATTATTCTGCTTGGGCATTTCATTTTCAACTTCTTGTAAAGGGTAAAGAACTCTGGGGTCATGTTAATGGCAAGACTCCAGCCCGAGAAAGTGCAACAGAGCTGGCTAAATAGGAGAGTAAGGATGCCAAGATCATGTCTTAGACCCTAGGCTCTATGGAGCCCCACATCATTCTCAATCTACGTCCCTACAAAACTTTCGAGGCTATGTGGGAGTATTTAAAGAGAATCTATACTCAGAATAATTCCGCTCGAAGGTTTCAATTAGAATTTGAGATGGCTAATTTTTCTCAAGGTATCTTATCTGTAAAGGAATTCTATTCTGGTTTTTCAAATCTGTGGGTTGAATACACTGATATTGTGTATTCCTCTATCTCTGTCTTTGGTCTTCCTCATGTGCAAAGTGTGCATGAAACCAGTAGGAGGGATTAGTTTCTTATGAAACTACGTCCAGAGTTCGAATCAGTTCGTTCTCAGTTAATGAATAGAGATCCCGTTCCTTCTCTTGATGTTTGTTTGGGTGATTTGCTTCGGGAGGAGCAAAGATTCCTGCGTTGCCCCTACCCAGCAACAAATGAGAATATAATTATACATCAAGTCCACATATCATATGTGCTAACCTACCAG
>QEOT01006511.1:0-35857 GCA_003123785.1 Pterocarya stenoptera
GACCTCAGGCAATAATTTCATTCAACCAGATAATTGCCATCCCACCAAAAGATGCCCTTTCTAACCATGACTATCAGCACTTTAAACTATGTTATAAAAAAAAAAATATTCTTGCCACCAAATTGACTCAATTTATTTTAGGATCTCTAACATTTGGTTCTTCATCTCGGCTCATTTATCACATCTACTGCATCAAGCACTGCCAAGGAACGAAGAGAGCTGTATCAAGGGACACAGAGAATTGGTCTGGCTTTAAAATACCAGAAAACCAAACCAATACTGCACATCGACATAGCTCATCTGCTGCAGAATTGGAATTTCTTCTGATGCTAGACATATAAAAATACACAGAAGCACCCATAATCCACCAAACGTATTAAACTGTAATCTCAATACTCCCATTAGCCAGCAACTCCTTTTTCAGAATGGGCTCCATTACAAGTGCTGCATCGCCTTCCACTAGAACATTACTCCAGCACCCATGTTGCGCTAGTTCTAGAGCCTATCTCCCAGCTAAGGCCTCTGCTAAGAATCGATTATTCTAGTCCATGTAAGCAGTGTTTTAGCTTATGATCTCTAGCAATGACACCAAGCAACCGTGTCCTTATGTCATTGATATCTCAATACTTAACTTGATGCAATTTGCAAGCAGAGGGATCCAACAATGCAAATTAGGTGGCTTTGTCATCTTATTATTCCTTGGGTTTGTGGTTTGGATTCAAGCAAGAGCTTTTGCAACAACATAGGAACCTCATAATACCGGTTTGGTCTTTGCGATTTAAGAGGACCTAGAAGCCTGAGAGGGGGGCTAGGAACGACCAATGAGCTCTGCTGTCAATCTTGCTTGGATTGTTCCAATCTGAAACCCCAATTACTCTCCAACCATGCAATTCTTGTGAATTGGAACAAGAAGTAGCTCATTTCTTCCTGTTGTTGGCATAGAGAACATAAAGTGTGCTCCACATGGGTAAATCAGCAATCTTCTTTCTTAAATGGCAAGCAAATCACTATAATTCTCCCAAAATAATTCTGTTTCTCATGCAACTTGGCATTCCACAAAAGTGGTAGAACACTTTGAAGAGAGTAAAAGGGAAAAGTAAGGATTACTTTTCTTTTGATTGGTAAAATGATTGTAAGTGCTCATAAAATAAATGTTAGTGAATTTGCAATTAGATAGATTTACAGTAAGGGAAAATCAGGAAATAAGCGTATCAAAGAAAAACTAGAAGTTCAATGGCCAAGTTGAGAAGGTTTGAGGGGAACGTCAAAATTTCATGGGTGGAGATCTATCTGATGAAGAGATGAGGGCTTTTTGGTCAAGCTCCAACGTCATTTAACCATTTCTCAAGGTCTGTCAATACGGAATATCATATAGCTTTAAGCTTCTCTGCACCAAGCAGTACAGAACAAAACTTAAAAAACCAGCTGAATGAGGCTATTTGCTTGAATACTAAATTGGTGGCATTCTAGTAACACGACACAATGAAACACACCACAGGCACGAATTAAATCTCTTGCAACACCTAAATCAAAAAAATAAATAAATACAAAAGGAAATCGTATAATACCTGACAATTTCTTTTCCATAAATCTGTACAGCCTTCTCAAGCTGTTGCTCACTTAAGCTAAGTCGTGTCACTTTCTCAGGATCCACCTTGAAATAATCCTGTAATCCACCTTTTGGCTTACCAGCATGAATGGTAATTAAACGTTTATATTCAGGTGCTGCATGTTGGTTTGACTTAGGATCTGCATCATCAAGATCTTCCCCTTCATTATTATCATCTTCATCCAAATCATTCTGCTAGAAGATGTTATGTCAGCAAATGAACGATAAGAATTCTGTACCTTGAATAAATCAGCGAACTAGGAAATTATAGTTCACACCTTGTCATTCGCCACAGGTATGCCTTTTAGGTTAGAGACTTCTCTCCCCCAAGCCTGTTCATCGCCTAAAGCTTTCCCTTTCTGTGAATCACTTTCTTTTTCCTTGATTTCTTTGGCCTCAAGGTATTCCTTAGGTGGTTTGGTTGAAATGATAATCCTTTTCTTCAACGATTCTGGGGATGGGAACTCCTTCAAGGATTCTGAGCCAGGGCAAAAGAGTATGTCTCCAAAAGTTTGAGTGGCCATCTAGAAATTGGTGAAAAGATTGTAAATTATTAGAACAAAGGCGCTGAATTACCAACATAAAATTAAATACTCACTTCAGCCACTTTAGCCTGAAGATCTGGAGTAAGGTGGTCTTCTAGAGTTATCACAACTGGATATTCAGATGCAGTGAAGGCATGCTCCTTTATACACTTCAAACATTTTATGAGTTCCACCGGAGTAGTCAGTGTCCTGTACGCGAAACCTATCTCTTAACTAGGTTTACACTAAGTAGCATATAATCAACTTAGTTCAACTCAACTCAAACAAGGGTTAATCCCAACCAAGCAGAGTTGGCTACATAAATCATTTTTCCAACAACCAGCCCAATCTGAGGCAATATACACTACAACTCTTATTTTGAAATTTAAAGATACTTGTGAAAGTGTATCCAAAAGAGAGGGAGGGAGAACGCACTATTAGAAAAAGCATATTATCGTAGCATAGAAGCACAATCTTGTATAGAAAGCTACTTTTAAATTCTCATTCATCTAAACTCAACTTGTTTGGGTGGCAATTACTAGATGGTCATTGTCAAAAAAATGCTAAGCCTGTTGCAGAAATTACAAAGTTCACAACAATTTCGACCCTAAAATCCAAACCTTCCATGAAGAACCTCCACGTTATCTTTCTTGGAGTTTGGCCATATATCCAATTCAATTACCCGCACTCCTCTCTGCAGTGCATTTCTGATGGGGCCATCGCTGCAGGCACTGCTGAGTTGATTCCCGGTCAGATAGGAATTGTGACCCGTATATATGAAATAATGAGACATTGGCGCAGACATATCATGGTGTACCTAGAATATAACAAATGGTTACCATAAAAATTGCTGTTATTTAAAATTTACAGTGGCAAGTTAATTATTGAGTCCTTAATCTGCTTCACTATTAGTTATATACAAGTGAGACAACAAATTGTAAGCACAAAAATAAAAGGAGATTTTATAAAAACTAAATACAGATTTTTTAAATAGAATAAACAATTATCTGTCACAGCACGCCACTTGAATTATAAAAAATAAAAATAAAAAAAATAAGGGAGATCGCATTAAATTTCAGCGATAAGGGATTGATCGAAATTATCAAGGTTCGTTAAGAAACTAATAAAAGATCGAAATTACCAAAGCTCTTCGTTTTTCAAGCATGATGGCGGTGTCCCTCCATATGTCATTTATTATATGTCCATTACTGCTGGGGACGAAATTCTACTAGTGTCAAATTGGTAAATTCAAAGAAATAAACTTAACTTAAGCTAAGTCCATTTCTTCCTTTCTTTCCAAAAACAAACAAAGCAGTCGGCAGAAACCATCAAGTTAGCATTGTCCTCTCTTTCCTTGTCATATTGTACTCACGACCAAACGTGCAATTAGAATTCCGTACAGCCAACAGAGCCTTCAAATATAATAAATACGAATTCCAGTGTCTAAGTTATATCAATATGTGTGTGTGTGTGTGTGTGTATATATATATATTAGAAAGACAACAAATAAAGAGCATTAGCATTACCCTATGAGGCGGGAAAGGATGGTTGGTGTCAGAGAAGAGGTACTTGAAGAAGGCCTCGATTGTGATGTGTTTTCGGGCAAAAATATTGAGGTGCCGGAGCTCGTGGAGGTGGCCGAGAGCGTCAATGGTGGCCTGAGCGTCCTCTACGGTAACGTTATTTTCCTTCTGGACCTCAATCAAGAACCTCCGGAGATGGTCGACGGACATAGCTCCATTCTCGGAGTACTGGTCGAACAGGCTCTTGACCTCTTCCGGTGCTTCCGTTGCGGTTAGCGGGAACCGCCGGCGGAAGCAGAAGCAGATTTTGTAGGTCTGTTTGGACATCGAATTCTAGATACAGGGAGTGTGGACGAGAGAGAGAGAGAGAGAGAGAGAGAGAGTTCAGGTTTACTCTGTGATCAGATTGGGAAAATGGTTTGACGATGAGGGCGGTTTAATTAATATTTCCAGGAAGAGAGGAAATGACAGGTGTGGGACCCACTCGGGAGGCTTTGGTTGGATCAACGAAAAAGGTCGGCTTGTTGGGGATTAGTTATTGTTTTTTTCAGAAACAACAAATGTTCATACTCTACACGTTCACTCGGACAAGGTGGAAAGTTGCATGCAAGTGCTATTTTTGCTTCACTTTAAGAATTGAGATAACCTCGACAACACTGACAGCAATAATTTACAATTTAGAAAACATTTATTTTATGTTTTATTTTTATAATCTGAAAGGAAGGAATTGGCTTCTGTTAATTCTCAATCCAAACAAGTGCATTAAAGTTTTCCAGAAGACTTTAGGTAGGTGAATTTAGTCACACATGCCAATGATGTCGTAGTTAGATGCCAATGGTATAGTTGTTGGAGTGTGATTCAAGACCTCAGATTTATGTCGGTCAATTTATTATGGGCCCGCTCTACTTCTTTGTTGCTGGCCTTCTATTTCTCGACACCCTCCTTTTAATATCTATTTAATACGACAATAAATAAAGCATCTTGTTTAAAATGGCCTTGATTCCCAATGGGTGGAGGTCTCTAATCCAAAATCATCTGCCAAAACTTATGATGACTCACAATACAAGATTGCTGCTTGAAGTCAGAATGCCTATTGGTCAACATGGCAGCCGACATCCTTACCATTAAAAGCAAAAGCAACTGCTGGATATCAGAACACATATTTTTTAATTATTTAAAAAGAAAAAGAAAAAGTGCATCCCTGTAAAAATGTAACATGGACTCGTAGCAAGACCATCTGTCCTGGATGAATAGCAACCGAAAGCCTAAACAAACTGAAACTGCATTAGAAGCTTCACAGATTTTAGTTTCTCTCCCTTTTTGTCATAAAGTGGGACAGCATGAATCCCCGGTCTTAGTTCCGAGACAGGCAAACATGTCTGCCCTCCAAAGTCATCCTTCTCAGACCTATCATACTCGCGTACTTCAATCTGAAGCAGGGCGAGCTCAGGAACTGTCAAAGGGAATTTGAATTCTTCATCCCAAAAAGGAGCCCAATCATCCTCGATTATCCTCGTTTTCTTCTTGGTAACATCAGCTGGCACCCCAACAATGCGAACCTGCCAAAAACAACTATCATTGTACGTGTACAGCATGTTTCAAGAGTCCACCCATGAAAAAATGTATGTATAGAACTGACCAGCATTTAAAGTCATGAATTTTCAGACAATTAAATCTTAAAAAAATGCATGTCACACGTATATTTACTGTGCAATATAACTATACCTTTGTATAGAAATCCGGAGGAGAAAATGAGTCAAAGTGTGTTTGGCTAAAATCCAAGTGCCATCCATCTCCCATATAAACTTTCACCTGATAATCAACGTCGATGATAAGAAGGGGTCATTAGACAAACCACATTCGGTTCTAAGCTAAAACATTCTTCACACCTTTAATGTCTTCTTCACTGGCAAGGTTATTTTAGGGTCGAACACCTCATCATGTGGACCCTTCTGCATCAGAAAATCAGGTTTTTTCACATAACCACACTCTCCATTGGTTCGGAACATCCCTTGCATTGACCAAAGCAATTTGCCATATCCCTGGTAAAGGAAAGCTTAGAAGTTAATGATAATTCTCTGGTGGGGATCATGATGATGGTTTACTTGGAATACCTTGTAGTTTCATGCTGACTAATCATTTCTTGATTTAGAATTGACCTTCCAAAGCCTTCTTTACGAAAGGGTTATCCTTTAATCAAATACATTTATTGTTCTCTTGTTTACCATTGTCCCTCTTTTGTGTGACAGTAATCTTATGTCAATTTACATTCAGGGCAAATGACTTGACAACAGAAGAGAAGAAAAACTTTGCCATCAAACTCAAGTAAGTGAGAAGTAAATAAAGAGCCCTCATATGGCATGAAAGAAATGTGGCAAAGGAAAATCTTATTACACTGTAAGCATTCCCATATTCATCCACGCTATCAGATAAACAAAATACTGATTAGAAAATTGGAAGCTTAGTAGAATACAGGGCAGCGAGATTCATTTGAATTATGATTTTATTTGAATGATGAAATTTGAACCTAACCTGCATATTAAACGCAACCATCTGGGCCCCATGCATCCACCCAACATGTGGCTTGTAATTAGAGGAGGTGACACGTGTTCCTTTAGGGTATACTCTTAGTACATGTTTCTGTGTGAACCTACAAAGCATGAAAGCTGATACCAGAAAGAGTTGTCCAAGCGGGAGTAAAAATAAGAATGCTGAATTGTATTGCAAGTATCTGCTGTCAATTGAGTTAAATAGATACCTTACAACATCAGTACCATGATTTGCGGCAGCCTTCTCAAGTGATTGTTCACTCAAACTAAGACGTCTAACTTTGTTAGCTACAACTTCTAATGCGTCCTTTAAACTACCCTTTGGTTTCCCAGAATGGATTGAAATCAAGCGTTTGTATTCTGGTGCTCCTCTTTGGCCTGATTTGTGATCACACGCACTAATTTCTTCATCATCTTGATCGCTGTCACTCTGCCATACATCAAAAGAGTTGATGTAAATAAGCATGCTTTGAGATTCAAACTGCAAACTTATACACCATGTTCCAGCTCACTCTCTCATTCGCTTCTTGCTCAGCCATAAAACCTGGTGTTTCCCTTCCAGATGCTTCTGTTCGAAATGATTCCCTTCCACCAGTCAAGATACTTTCCTTATCCTTGCTATCCTTAGATTCCAGGTATTCTTTTGGTGGTTTGGTAGAAATAACAATTCGATGTTTTAATGATTCTGGTGATGGTAATTCAGCTAAGCATTCTGCCTTGGGATAATACAGCATTTCTCCAAATGTTTGAATGAGCATCTACATGCAAAGTGAACTGCGGTCACAAAGAAAAAAACACCTTGAATTTAAATAATAGTGAGTGAGAGAGAGAGAGAGGTCTAACCTCCGCAACTTTGGCCTGAAGGTTAGGGGTAAGGTGGTCTTCTAAAGTTATAATGACAGGGTATCGAGATTTAACAAAAGCATACTCTTTAATGGACTGCAAACATTTTAGGAGCTTCACAGGAGTGGTCAGGGTCCTACAGTTATTCAGAAAGTGGTGCAGCAAAATAAGATAGATATGGGAGTTGCTAAAATAGATAGATAAGAAATAATGATGATCATGATGATCATTCTCAGTATAGTAACATATGCTGTTTTGTAAGAAATTCCTCTGCCATTGGGACTTGGGTCCCTGTAGATACTTAAACATCTTATAGCACAGCCACAAATGTACACACAAGAACAATCACATCACTAAATGAGAGGTTTGAGAATTAACTTATACCTTCCATGAAGAACAAGGACGTCATCTTTTGTAGAATTTGGCCATATATCAAGTTCAATTACTCTCACACCCCTCTGCAATGCCTTTATGATTGGTGCATCACTACAATCACTGCTGAGTTGATTCCCTGTCAAATAGGAATTGTGCCCTGTGTATATGAAATAATGTGACAATGGAGCAGCCATATCATGGTGTACCTGAAATCACATATAATATGTCAATAACAAACCTACATTTATTCTTATTTTGGATTCTTCAAATAATTATAGTAAATGATTACGTGCCAAAGACAACGATACATTCTTATCAACACATTAATGTCCAAGACCAGCAACAGAAGTTGTTTGGGGGTGGGTCTTTCATGTTGATAAACAAACCTTCTGATGAAAATAAACTGTCTATTTGACATTTACCAACAATAGGGTTGCTTTAATAAAAACTAAAAGGACCTATCAAAGTTTCTTTGTCAAGCTTGCCCTTAAAGGGATGTTTTCCACAGGTTTTTTTGGGTCATTGGGGTCAATGGGCAAGGTGTTTTCTTGTATACATCAGTGTACTTGGTTACTCCTTTTTTATATATATAATATTTTTACTTACAAAAAAAAAAAAAAAAGCTTGCCCTTAACAATAAGTGATCCATTTCAATGCATGCGTACAATTATTATTATATCTAAAACTGGTGAACAATCTGTGAGATATGTGCTAGAGGTCTCACTGTTACCATATCAATTTCATTCCACACCAAACTGCTGAGTTATGATTGAAAGAAGGGAACAAAAATAAAATAAAAAATCTCTCTAAACGAGATCGTCGAATGAACCCTTATTAGGCAATAATTTCCTTTTCCTAGATACCCTAATGTTAAGAATAATAACTAGAAACACTGTTAGATTGAATTTATTTTCCGGCATTTCCTCGTTGACCGAACAGAGAAATACCAAAGCAACAGGGACAGAGAGAGAGAGATGACCTGAGATTTGATGGGGCCGTTGAGATCACTGTGAAACAGAAAATGAAAGAAATCGGAGAGGGAAAGGCCTTCGCTCGCATCGCGGCGTTCATGCAGAACCTGCTCTATGATTCGGTCCGCATCGGCCACGGTGCTGTCCACGTCGCCCTGGTGCTCCACCAGAAAGCGACGGAGCTGGTCGGCGGACATGTGCTCCCCGCCCTCGGCGAACTTCGAGAACGCTTCCTTCACGTCGGCCGGTGGGCCCACCTCGTTCATCTTGAACTTCCTACTGAACCCCAACATCTTGTACTTGTAGCTCGCCATTGAAACACGTAAAAACTCTCTCCCTCTCTTATCGCCTTTTCAATGCGTTTGGAGAATTACAAATGTCTCGACGACTTGAACTTGGACAATTCTATAAGGTCAATGAGGGGGGAAGAGAGAGAGGGTGAAAGTGTGTGACGTACGAGGTGGCCTATAACTCGGGAGTGTTTGAAGCTGGATCGTTGGACGTGACCGACAGCAACGGTTGTCTTTGCTATAGATTCGAATACAAAGAGATACTTAGCAAAAATAGTCGTGGATTAGCACAAACTTATTGAGTTTTAACTAAGGCCCGTTTGATTGGATAATGAAATTATTTTATTTTATCTCATATTATTTAATTATTATAATTTTTTTAAATTCTCATAAAATATAATAAATAATTTAATTTTTTTAAATTTTAAAATAATAATAATATTAAAAAATAACATTTTATTCAATTTTTAATTTTTATCTTATCTCATCTCATCTCATTATCTAAACGGAGTATAAGTTATTAACACTATTTTCATTAAGTCAACATTTCACCTTACGAAAAATAAATTTATGAATAACTTGTTTACATGCACACTAAACACACATCAGCTTATATAAAAAAACTCAAAATATTAAGAATTTCGTAAAAATATTATTTTGTTGCAGTTCAAACATATAAATAGCGTAACTCCTCCATGAAACATTTTATAGCAATTATAAATTTATAACTAAAAACATAAAACGTTGGTCACATAACATAAATAAAAAAATTCCGTTATTCATGCCAAATTTCTCATGCTCGATTATTTATTTTCGGATAATAACAAAGTGGTCAACCTGAATAATTTCTCACTAAATAAAATTAAAAACAAAAATACTAAAGCTTCAACATTAAGTGTACAATAAAGAAGAATGTAATTTTATTTTAGTCCTAATTTAATTGGTTCTTCAAGCTCGTATATCAGCTGGCTATAACTACAGCCACGCACCATAATTTAAGAGGGAAATAAATTTCAGAGTCAAATGATCAAAATGCTTGAATAAAAGCCCAAAATCCGATCCAATATCGGACTCTAAACTCAAACATCCTCGGAGCTGAAAAGCCTGAAGGCATGGCCACCACAACAAAGTTGGTGACACTAGCTCTTTTGTGGGTCCTGATTTTGTTCGGAACCCTAGCTATCATTCAGGTACTTCCGCCCTGCTATTAAATGTTCATGGAGATCGACCAGAATAAAAGGATCCCATTGAAGTGGCTAATTCCATGCAGATTGTCTGCGCATCTGATGCTATAAATTGCATAGAATCATACTAGCTGTTCCGGGTATTACCCACCCCCCTGGAGATTCAGAAAATATGCATAAGTAGTTTTTCTTATAAATTTTTGTTTTGGTGTCAATTTCAGAATAGATTAAGCGATACTGGAGCCTCATCTGAGCAAATTGTTACCAGAAGTCAGCACCAGGAGGTTGGAAACTACTTTTTGGTTCATGTAAACTGAGGCTTACGAATTATTTCTCATTTTTCTTTTTCTTTTTGGGTGCCTTTAGATGACTATTAACTCGAGTAAGTGGTGAATACTGTATAACAGGAGAAGAAGTTGGAGGAGGAGCTGGAAGAAGTTACCAATAAAGTTTTCTTTGATATTGAAATTGGCGGAAAACATATGGGTATGGACGGCGGGGGTGTTTTGACCATGTGGATGTGTTTTGTTGTTATTATTATTACTATTATTGTTTCTATGAATGGATGTGCTTTGTTATTAGTTCTACACAATATTTCAGCTTTGGTGTCTTTTTGTGGTTGGGGAATTCATTTAGGCATATATGCATTGGCCAGGGTAGTTTTGTGTTCCAAGTGTTTGACAAAATGTTTACATGTTCACCATGTGTTGAGGAGGTGTTTCACCGACGCTCACTCTCGATCTCTTGCAACCAAAGAGTAAGAGGGCTTGAGGGTGGTAAAAGGGACCCTCCGATGCATAAGTCAGTATGATATGAGTAATCTCAAAGCCAATCAATGTTCCCCTTCGTTAACATACCTGGCCTCTTTAAATAGAGATTTTGCCTTCTTCTTGTCCTTCAAGTTTAACTGCCTTATATGTTATTTGAAACTTGAATTCCCATTCCTTAGAGTTATCTATCTGTTTTGAGTGGATAGACACCTTTAACAACGTTGGGATAGTTGGGGGACACTCTCTATATCAGTTCATCATGAACCCTACTGGGTCAGGTGGGTATTTAGGCGTCCTGTGTCTTGCTGGGCCGTGGAGGTCCGAGCCCAGGAAAACACGCCGCAGGCCTTTGGGAGTATTGAAGCCCTTCCACCATGATTTTTCACGTGATAACTAGATTTTTGAAATTAAGTGGTCCATGAGTCAAATGGTAAGTATCTCAAGATGGCAGCAACTGGTTAAACTCAGGTTTTTTTAGCATTATCATTAATTTTTTTAAAGAATTATTTCTTTACTTTACTTTCATTGACATTCTATCTGTCTGTGAAATCTATTTGTTTTTTTTTTTCTTGGTGTCACAAAGTCTTTTGATCTGCTAGAAGAATAGGGGCAGTGTTTTTCATGACCTTTGAAGGTGAAGGAGCTCAGAAGTTTTATATAAAACAAATTGGACTTGATCCGAAATGCCATTTCAAATGTTGTTACCATGGGATTTGTGAAGGAGCATACTGTTGATTGGCTGCATGAATTGAGTCTGAACATTCTTCTACATACTGCAAGGTTGTTCTTTTAGTATAATATAAAGTATTTTTTTATTTTTCTTTCAGGTCGCATAGTCATGGGCCTCTTTGGTAAAACAGTTCCTAAGACTGTAGGTATGGTACCCAAGGACAATTGAAGCTGCTGGCTTGTGCATGTTTCAATTGAGATCTTTCACCATTATAGGAAGTTACTGACTTGTACTTTTTTCCTTCACAGACAACTTTCGAGCTCTTTGCACTGGTAGCCAAGTAACTTTTGCTCCCTTCTTATAACTCTTATCATAAAAAGGCCGCTTCTTATATTTTACCGTGCCTTTTTATGATCCTTTAGGAGTTACTTCCACTGCCAATAGGCTTATATAACTGTTTGCTCTTCATTCAAGTTTATGGATCCCTCTCATTTCAGGGGAGAAAGGAATTGGAAAAAGTGGGAAGCCTCTTCGTTACAAAGGGAGCACATTCCATAGAATCATTCCGAGCTTTATGATACAGGGAGGTGATTTTACTCGTGGTGATGGGAGAGGTGGGGAGTCGATCTATGGCAAGAAGTTTGCTGATGAGAACTTTAAACTAAAGCACACCGGGCCAGGCAAGCTAAAGTCCTTGATGTCAGATTTGTTACGTTCCCGATAAAATATCTTGTAATTGGTTCCTAAGTATACAGAAAAATGTAAGTTGCAAAGAGAAGTTTAATTTGCCATATTCTTGTTTCACTTGACAGGAAATCTGTCAATGGCAAATGCTGGACCAGACACCAACGGATCTCAATTCTTCATAACCACCGTCAAAACTAGCTGGTAATGGTCCTTTTTGAGAGCATGTGTAAAATACTTTGTAGAATAGCAATTTTAATTTTTTCCAGAATGTTGGTTCATCAGTAAAATTGCACTGATCAACAGTACTTGTTGCAGCCGGGAATTTTGAGTAGGTACGAATCCTTCCAATTTAGGACCCGCCATATGATCTGTTACATGACAAGGGGTAGTAGAGGCATATGTATTAGTCACCTATTGTCTATTGGCTCTGCCTTTTGGCCAGACATTTGCAACTAGATAAATTTAGTAGTATATATATAGTCGTCTGAAACTTTGCATGGGATCTGTAAAATATGCTATAAATCTCTGCGTACCCAGTTCTCTTACTCGCTACTGCTTTTGGTTTCAAGGTTGGATGGGCGCCATGTTGTATTCGGCAAAGTGCTCTCTGGAATGGATATTGTCTACAAGATTGAAGGGGAAGGAAGACAGAATGGCGTGCCCAAAAGCGAGGTTGTCATTTCAGACAGTGGTGAACTTACCATGTGACCGCCCTATTTATCTCATTTTTACATATAAATGCTAACTGTCGAGAATGGTGCTCTGTGCCGTCTCTCTTCTCTGTAAAATGACTTTATTTTATTGGTTTCCCTCTCCTAGGCACTCAGTGCATTATAAAAATACGCTTATTTTGCATGTTACCGTTGCGTCAATTCTAAAGTAATTCCGGTTCCCCGTCTTTCTTTTTGTTTCTCGTCATCCTATAAACATTCCATGGTCGTGGACTACGACCCTGGTATTTGCTCTTCATGTGGTTGCCACGTACACTTACAGACAAAATTCCCAAACTGTTCCAAGAATACCAAAACTCCAAAAATGTCTCCAACGTTCGATGCCATCACGAAGACAGCTAATTTGACATGAGTATGAACATGCAAACCCAGCTAAATTAGCGAGGGAAACTCAGATTTTCCGAAACCCAACATAATCAAAGTTTTCTGAACGTCATTTTCCAACTAATAGGCGCCAATGGATATCTTTATAAGCGAGGTACTGAACCTTCAACGGCAAATTACTGAACCAGCTTCTGTGATGCCTATAATATCAAGTCCCAGTATATTTGAACTCCGATAATAACTACAAGAACCATTCACTGGTTACATTCTAAGAATGGAATTTGTGGCGACATCTATGACATATCCAGCTAAATAACGTGCGCAGGTAACAGGGTGATTACCCAAAGGGGTTGGGGCTGCCAACAAAAATCTTTGAACACATCATGGCATAGCCGATACACTTCTACAGAACTTAACAAAACCCTAATTCCCAACTACTCGTGCCAAGCTACATAAATCCTTTTTACCACCCAAGAGAAGAGCTCAATCAACAACAAATCCATTTGAGGCCGTATCCTTTCCTTCGTTGAACTCATCTTTGTAATGGAGGTGACTACGATGATATCAAATTCAAAAACCGTGGATTCCCCCACCTTCAAACAAAAGCAATTATTCACCGTACGGAGCATAAGCACGAAATATGAGCAAAAGAAATATAAATACCTTATCAGGTTGGTGGATTCAACAGGTAAGTAGGTTATTCCACTCTAATCCTCCTTGTAAAGCAAAACAGAGCACTGAATAAGCATTATAGATCTTTCCCAAGACCAGTAGAAGAAGGGGAACCCCCATATAAAATAACATATATGGAACCAAACCTATGGGCGGTAAACTAACTCCCTAACTCATTTCTGTTTTTGGGTAACCGGCTGACATAACATTGGGGTATATAGAGTTAATCAACAGTACTGATTAATACTTACTAATAGTTAATTTAACATTAGATATGACATTTGATGTTTAGAAAGACAGAAAGAAATGTATAGAAATAGAGCCAGATATGACTAAAAAGTATCTCTTATCTCAATGACACCAAGGAAATATTAAATGAATGGAATTGGGACATGTATGGAAATATATTCAAATAGAGCCACTTTGAGGTTCCCTATGAAATGAGGCATGGGACAGAGCCAGAATGAAGAAGTTCCCAAAGTTACAAAGGAAGCTTCGAGCTCATATCCATTATGGGTTGAGAAATGAAATGAAATTCTAAGTTGATCCAAGTAACATTGCAAAGGCATAATAATAGTAGGGTCCCTCCAAACTGGATGAGAAGTTCTCCCCTCGTCCGGCTCTCTACAGGGGAATCTCCACTCACCAGGTCCCATAATTTTGAGAGAGGTTGACCTTCCCCTTCACTATGTATGGCCAATAAACTCCACACTTTACTTCCTCCAATCCCTCCAAGCTTCTATGCGAACAATCAAATTCCAAACAGACACACCACATATCTAAAATTAAGCAGGCATGAAAGCAGAACGAGTAGAAGATCCAGCGCCCTAAGAAAGCTTGCAGAGTAACCCAGCTTGGATCTTTTTCTTCAAATCAATCGTCCTTAAAACGGGATACCATATTTTTCAACTCCGTCGCTCGTTTCAAACATCCTAAGTTCAGACCGTATCCGCACAATGACATAGACATTAGCTGGACAACCTCACATATGCTTCTTTCCCCAACTTCCTCGCATAATCTAAGTACCATAAAAAACGAATACAAAAGCGTGGACTAAACAGAGCATACGTAACTCATTACTTTGGTCCATAACAAGAGTACCACACAGCCTTAAAAAAATATATCTATTCCCAATAGACTCTTACCAACAAGCGTATTGAACTGAACAAACGCTTACTCAGACAGACCGATAGTTTCAATTCCAAGCCAGTTAATAAATATAAATTAGATGTGAATTACAGTGGATTGTGGCAAGGGACGGAATTTCAGGCCTGGGGACTAGAGGTTTTGCCTTCGGAGCCGCCCTTGGCAGTGCGTTGATGGAACAAGGTGGAGAAATTGGAAGAGAGGTCGGAGTAGAGGGAGACGACCTTGGAGATGTTGCTGTTGATCTCTTGGATGAGGGCCACGTTCTTGACCATGTTGTCCGGGATTCTCGACTGGTGGTTCTCGTTCACTTGCTGGATCAGCGATCGGTTCCGATCCAGCACCGTCTGCACTTGCCGGAAACTCTGGTTAAAGGCATCCCACACCTCGCCGTCGCCGCTTTCGTCCGCCGATTCTCCGGTGGTAGTTAGGGTTTTCTTGTGGTTGGATGGGAGGTCCATACTCGACTCGGCGGCGGAGATGGAGGAATCGGGTGTGCTCATGTGCACGGAGAAGCTAAGCTGGAGCAGTCAGCAGGTGGATTATACGAGAGTTTCCGAACTGGAGAGGTTTGGTGGGTTTGGTTTTGGATGAGACAGGTCGGTGGAATGGGGAACTACGCTTAACAACGCACAACATAAATATCTCAGAGGCAGGAAAAAGCGAAACCAATGTGTTGCCACGGCGGAAACTTTACCTCGTTCGTATCCGAAAATATCTCCCATGGGCCATGACATAAATATCTTCGGACCTCGAATAAAAATCCACGCAGAAAATAAAATAAAATTATTCATCTATTTTTTAATCGCTATTATTTATATCATAATAATAATATTAAATAGAAATAATAATAAATAACATCTCACAAGATTAATATACACAAAATTCACTTCCGAAATTACCCACACCTTTCAACAGCCAAACAATTTAAAATGTATATATACCAATTATTTTATGATTATTTGGATTCCAAACCATATGGACTTTAAGGACTTATGTGAATGTTGAGATGTGATAAAAAATTTATAAATAGTACTTAAATAATTTATAAATAGTAATAAAATTATTCGAATTAAGATATTTTATGAAATTTTGAAAAAAAAGAATTTAATAAAAATATTATAAAGTTAAAATATTGTTATAATATAATTTTTTAATATTAATTTTATTTTAGAATTTGAAAAAATGGAGTGGTTTTTTATATTTTCTTTGAAATTTTAAAAAAATTGTAATAATTAAATAATGATTAAATAAAAAAATTAAAGATTTAAAAGTGAAAAAGTGTTTATTTTTTAATATTGAGACAAGATAAATGACATGAGACCATCTTGCAATTAAACGAGGCCCAAGTGATTGTGCTACATGAAGTGCTTTAGTTATTATTTGGCAGCCGTCGTAGAAGAAGAAGAAGAAGAAGATTATGATAATATTCTCAAATAAAATTGGAGGAGAACCGATTTCTATGCAGCTTTTGGTTTTTAACATTGTAATGCTCAACTGAAATGGAATTCAGCGTTAAGAATTTCAGAGTTAGATCTATAGTCCATAAACTTTATACATAGAGGATCGTCTATCCGGGATTCTACAAACTAGTCCCACCGATTCTCCCAGTGGAAAAGTCCACTCCGAAGGATTCAAGGTTGTCTTTCCATCAGCAGCAACAAGATCATATGGCGAATCCTCTGCAAACTTGGTCGGTATAGATTTCCAGTGCAGACATGGCTCCCAGTCAGCTTCCTTGAGCACATTAGTATCTCCCCAACAACTATCTTGCTTCCTTCAGCTGATAAATGAACCCCATCTCTGGGAAAAAAAAGTAATAATAATTATAAAGGGTCAACGCACCAAATAACTGTTTTAACAGGACACATCTCTAGGGAAGAATGCGAATGGAAGGGAAGTTGTTCAGTTTCAAGATCAAAAGGACTCTTCTCTCAATCACAAAAATATATCACTGCATAACATGAATGCATTAGGCATCTTCTGACAAACACAAGGAGGAAGAAAAGGTTTGTACTTAAAGCATAAGCTTTCAAAGAAGACCAAGCGTAAAACTGTGATGACTTAAAGCCTGAAGGACATTCTTCACAATCCAATGGAAGAGGAGCTGGGGAGTTTCTTTTTCACTGTTATTAGTTTATTATTTTTTTATGCATCTAGAGCCGAGGAGTCCTCCGGATGTAATTACATAATATTGCATTTACCATGATTATAAGAAGTTCCACTGCCGCACTCAATTAACTATCAGTGAAAATGGACAGATGAGAAGACCTAAGGAATAAGACAGGAAGATGAATGATTAAGCTAGTTTGGGTAGTACTACTATTTCTTATTTTATTATTATTTTTCATCTACTTTTCACTATTATTCAATATTCTATCATTATTTTTTCATTACTGAATATCTGAGATCACCTCACTACACAAATGCAACTAAGTTGTAAATGTGAAAATTAACGGTGTTTACAGAGAAAGAAAAAAGATCCAGCAACTAGGCAAAGCAAACTTACGTGAAGCAAGCATCAATCCAATCATCTCTTTTCTGAAGTGCACTAAATAGATCAACAACTTTCACGCCCATTTCTTGACATAGCTTTATACAAGCTTCTGAGTAGCTTTGGCATAACTCATTTGTTCTGACTAGCTCATTGCAAAATTGACTGGTTTAAGACACAAACCCATGTTAAAATTAACACTAGCATTGAAAGCCCAGGAAAAAACATGTGAGATATCAATGAGAGCACCTTATGTTTTTGTGAATCTTGTGCTCATTGACAGGAGGACAACTTAAGAAAATGATGCGTGTTTTCTCTGAAAGGCTCTGGTTCAAATTTGCAATAGGATGTGCATCAGATACGGCAAAATTTAAGGATGATCAATGACACCATACACAGCATGAGTCCACCTTACACAACAGTAAAATAAAGATTATGGATATAAGTCACACGAGACAGGAGAAGATTTCATCTCATTCCATTGATATATATTATAAAGTTGAAACTAAATCACTTCTTCCCAGAGCAGTTTCCAGGAGCTGAAATAATATTTCAGTGGTTCCCAAGGATCAGATTGGGTGAGTTATTTGCTTCACACATGAAACATTGCAACATTGCATAAATTAGTAGGTGAAGAAAGTACCTGGAGATGAGTTGCAATCTTTCTCATGTTCTCAATATATTCAGGAAGTGGTACATGTGGGCCTAGGCCAGATGAGTGAGGCCCCATTGAATCATTACCACCGAAATAAACTATCACCAAAGAAGGCTGTAAAGCAGCATCCTAGAACCAAGAAATGTAATGTAGGGATTCAGAGCATAATTGAATGATAAAAACAACGGATGGTCTAATTAACGAAAGCTCTACTAATGTAGTTGGATTTTTTTTTTTTTTTTATCGGCAAACAAAATTTTATTGATCAAAAAGGAGGCAAAAAGCCCAAGTATACAGGACATATACAAGAGTAGCGCCTATGTGTGCTAATTTAGAGATACAAGGAATTCATGAAAATACATGCTATGGAAATCAATTACAATCGACCAATGAAGCAAGGTATTGAAAAACAAATTTCTAATCTCTTCCATCGATCGCTCTTGATCTTCAAAGCTTCTTGTCTTCCTCTCCCTCCAAATGCACCACCATAGACATATAGTTATCATTTTTCATATAGATGCAATTTGAGAGTTGCCCGTAATGCCTCTCCATGAGGCTAGAAAGTCACATAACCTTTCCGACATCACCCAAGCTAAACCCAATCGGGCAAAAACTTCGCACCACAAGATCCTGGCAATCTCACGATGTAGTTAGAGATAGGCATTGGACTCGTCCCTCTTCTTGCACATATAACACCAGTCCATAACTATGATTCCACTTTTTCTCAGGTTGTCTATAGTAAGAATCTGCCCCAAAGAAACTGTCCAAACAAAAAAGGCTGCCTTTAGAGATGCCTTTGTCCTCCAGGTACTCTTCCATGGGAAAGAACGAGCTGAGGTGTTAGTTGGAAATCTGGCATCATATAGAAAAAGCATTTCCTCATGAATACCAATTTTTAAGGATATGTAGGGAGCTGTCACGATCAAAGCAAGGGCCACCAACAACAATGAACTATATATGTTCAACTAGAACCAACCTTCCACTGTCTCTATTAAATTATGAGGGACAACTATGGTCAGGAGAAGATGGAATATTAATTTAGCCCTCATAAGCAACAAGGGCGCCAAGAGTATGGGGGTCTGTGTACATATAGTCACTGAACTCCACGATTCTACTAATAAGCATCTGTGCGTTCATGCACATTCCAATATGGAATTACCCCACAGTTTCAAAAGTTAAAGGGAGATCAGCGGGTATACAGATGTACAGAGATATCTCATCCTATAAGGTCTATCCTTGGGTTTTCCTTGAAAAGGACAAAACTTTTACAAGAAAATCTCCACTTGCTTACACCATCTGAGCATTATTGATGTTTACTGCATTCCCAGAACCAAAAAAATAAAATAAACAAAAATAGGAACTACGATGTTTTACCAAAGTGCATCCNTTTTTTTTTTTTTTTGTAAGTAGAATGAAAATTTTATTGATACGAAGGAAGTAGGCGAAAAGCCCGTGCACACAGAAGTATACAAAAGAACACTTGAACATTCTAGGAACCACAAATTAAAGACAGAACATCATGAACACTAGTTTCATTAAGCACAATGGCTGAAAACCAAATCAATTAGGTGTGTACAAAAAAGTTCCGAAGTTCCTCCATTGTGCGCTCCCTATCTTCAAAGCATCGATCATTCATCTCCATCCAGATACACCACATAATGCACAATGGAACATAAGACCAACTGCTGATCAAGTACGCACTCACATGAGCACGCGAACTGGTTTTTTATAACTGAAAAACTGTAAGTATTATTTACTTTCTCCCTCTCTCGTGACAGAAGAAAATTCGTATACACCCAAAAATGAGCACGTGAAATGATAAATTGGATAAGCATTGTCATATGAACATGACATTTTCTTCTTTACTTGTTCTGTTTTTTACATACCGGCCAGTTTATATCACAAGAAGTTCACGTATACTGGTATAATAAAAAAGATGGGCTTGGAAGGATATATAAAACATTTAGAAGCTTAATGTTATAAGAAGTGAATTATGATCGGTAGGCATCTAAAACAGTAATATAAAGAGATGAGACAAAATTCAATAGATAGAGCTTAGTCCCGATTATCCCTCCCTAAAAAAATGTTATAAGAATGATACAAACTACTCCTTACAACGACCTTTGGAGATAATCTCGAATATTAATCACAAATAAGTAGAGATCCAAACTTGATAGAATCACAACATGGAAAGCAGCATTGAGTCCGACTACATGACCCCTTTCGGGAAAAAGTTATTGCTTTTTTAGGGCAAAATCTCGTAGTCGAAAGCAAAATACAAAAATATACTCAACAACCAACAAGCCTAAATTATTTTCATTAGTTACTATTCACCATCTCACACCTCACATCTTATAAAAAATATTCATATCTTATGAAAAACACCTCACACCCTATGAAAAAGTTATAGATTTGAGGTGTGAGAGTGAATAGTGACTGATACATAGCATTTATTTTTATATCTTGACGGATGAAAAAATTATTTCTCATCAACTACTATTCACCACCTCACACGTCCAACCTTATGAAAAACATCCTCATACCTTATAAAAAAATTATAAATATAAAATATAAAAATAAATAGTGATTAATACATAACATTTTTCTTTCCAGTTAATTTTTGCTGTGTGTGCAGAAGACGAGTACAAGCCGAAAGGTCGAGATTGGAGCAGGCTGGACCCAGTGCAAGTTTTGGAGCAGTAAACAGGTAACGAAAGATACGGCCCATTAGTTTCATTCGCACGTTCCAAATATCATGTCATGATATTTGGCAGCTAGTGGTCGGCCTATCCAAAAATGAGGCCGGGCTTTTCCCATGATGTGCTGCATTTGTATTCTAGTTCACACGAGCTCAGCCCAAGACAACTGTTGGGGCCACCTTCTTCTGCCCAAACTCAACTTCACATATCCGATGAGTTTCAGCCGAGTCACAAATCGATCCAAGTAATGTTCGTTTTGACATAATAATAAATTAAAACTAATAATTATTTGTTTTTAAAACAACTTTAATTTTTCACATAAACTAGTCAAGCACTTCAGTTTGGTGGTTGAATTTCAAATTTCATTATTAATTACATATTGAAATTCAAAGCTCGTACAAAGCAATTGCTACATGTAAATTAACATAAACATCACGAGTTATTTGTCACCAATCACAATGGGATCCAACCAACCAAACCTCGGTCGCTTTTATTTTACAGACAAGATTGGCGTACTTCATGTTTAAAAACATGACGATAAAGGCTAAAGCAATAAAAGTTAGACATGTAAGGCTGATTGCTGGAGATGAAGATAATTTTTCTTTAATAATCGGATCCAAAATCCTACGCCAAACCACTTTAATTGGGTTTTAAAGTTGTCTATATAATGCTTTGACATCCCAGCTCACCCCCCAAAAGATGGATTTTGATTACCGACAAGTACGTGTCAAAAGCAACGCAGTTACCATTATTGATTCCATCCATCCAACGGTTTCTTTAAGTTCTTGAACCAAGCGTGGTCTGAAATCTGAACACGCCAAATGCAACTTTTGAGCAGATATATAGAGGGAAGAAATGCTCTAGAGCCCCCCAAATCACAACTTTCGGCTACATGATTTACGACCTGCGTAACAAAGTTTATGGATAAAAAGGGGAGTTATTCGAAAAAGATGACTCCTAAAAAGTACAGCAATATCTCAGATAAATAATTAAAAAAAAAAAAGTCGCGACCTGCGGGACTCAATAGTGACCTAGCTAACAGTGCTGCCTTCTGTTGATCGCATTCAAATGTTCATTATCATGACTCATGCTTTATAAAAAAATGTATGGCACATTCCTTTACACCAAAAATAAATAAATAAATAAAAGAGTTGGTTTCTAGAAAGAAATAAAAAACATGTAGCAATATTACTTTATTTATAAAACAAGATCAATCTGATCACGGTGTCCCGATTACTAGTCCGCGTGTAGTACGCGTGTTTGGATTGATGCAAGGGCCATCGATCCTTCTCCTATATCTAATAAGCAAAGGAAAGGAAGGAAGGGGGGGTGTCCTTCTCTCATTTTCATCTGTTTCTATACTCCAACACATAGTTTTCTGGTTGCTTGCGTGGTCAATACTACTTTACAGCTTAAAGACAAGTTTCCGCGTGTAGTGTCGTCGAATCCTAATATAACAATTTAAGTATCAATCAATGATTAGAAAATTGAAGATTTTAAAATATTTTAGATAATATTTAAAAAAAGAAGAAGAAGTTATTGAATTAATATTGCAATTTATAAATCTTTTGGAAATAATTCTCCCATTTAAAGAAAATTATTTATCTATTATCCAAAGTAATATTATTTATTATTCTATTAATTTCCATGATTTAATATAATATTTAATTATTAAAAATATTTATTATTTATTTATATATTTAATTAATTGATGGCGTAGTAATCCTAGATACGGGGAAAGAAAAGTATGGAATGAGGCAGCTATGTATGTGGGGCTCACAGGCCATGCATGATGTCTGTGCCGAGATTGGCCACGGCGTGCGTGACATTTGACGGCCGAAGGCGGCTTCAAATTAATAAACCCCAAAACATGCGTGCACAATATTATGAATCCACCCCCGTGGGGTTTGACAATAACAAAAAAAAAAAATGTATTTTACGTTAGGATATATGGTCAATGCCGCCAAGCAACAGGTAGGCCGGGTTTATTTCTCAATCGTCGATCTAATTACCCATAAGTACTGTTTGGTCATACCTGTCTGAACCATTTACCTATAAAGAAATGAATCAAATGTATATACGTACTTTTCTTCTAGATGTTTATGTCAAAGGCACCGACGACGTAATGGCATTTCAACCAATAACCCAAGAAAAATAAACCAATAATTTTCCGAAGTCACCCAACCATCCCTCAACTAACATAGAATTCGTCCCAACCCCAATCCTTTTTATAACTGTTTTAGAAAATAATAAAAAATAATAATATTTACAGCGGTAAAATGTGTAAATATCATGTAATTTTTTTTAAAAAAATAAGGAAATGCAAGCTTACATGAAAAAAAAAAATTTAATAATAAATTTTACTCTTTTTTCAAAATAATTGTACGATACTTACGTACTCCACGACTGTATATATATATAGCATCATTCAATGATAAAAACATAATATTTTTTACCATTATTTTATAATTCTGTTTTAAATAAAGTATTTTTTGTAAAGTATAATCGACTTAAGAGTATTATTGTTTTATAAAAATGTCAGTCATTGAAAAAAAAGTTTTAAAATAATTATTTCTGTATGGCTGTTTTTAATTTTCATTTTGACTAAAAAAAGCGAAAATGTGATCATCCTATGAATTTAATAAACTTGGGCTACTGTCATGCCATGCGTGGCATGTGAATATCTAATGGGAACGTGTGATATTACGCATTCAAAGAATTATAACGTAAACTACTTCGTAACCCTCTCGCCTTTTAATTAGACTGGAATTACAATCGTAGATGCCAAATGGTATTGTCTTTTCTGCTTGAAATTATCACTTGTCTTAAAATGCTAAGCTAATAGAAAGATATATATATTTAATTATTGCATTATATTCTTATAGATTTAAGGCTCAAATTTAAGATTATGTAAAATCACCACTTGTCTTAAAAGTAATATAAATAATACACTGATTTTGTGAAACCAACCGCCAAAGAATCTAAATATAAGTTATAACCATATTGAATACTTCATAATTGTGAAGTGTTTTAAAAAATATTAGCCAGAGAAAGAAGGTACAAAAAACAAATCACGAATGATTCATAAAGACAAATGTTGCATGTGATATCACATGCTCGGCTCCACCATAATATCCGCTTGATTGGTGGTAAATATTAAAAAACAGACCCGCATGCACCCGTTTATTTGATCATTATATATAAAATATTTATGGATTATTTGTTTGAAACTATATATAATAATAATATGATAAGATGGTATCATTATTCATTAAGTTTTAAGTTTTAATTTTTAAGCAATGTAAACTTTTAATCAACTTCATCTAATTGGTTGCTTTTTTAATAGCTACTTCCACGAACTGATGAATTCTTGTAACCTTCGATTCCTACAAATCACTCGTACAATCAAATAAGTAATAAAGTTTGTTAACTTGTTCATTGTTTTAAGTAAAATAAAATGTCATCCGACATTATTAACTTGAACTATATTTACGAAAGTATGTTTTGATTTGCACGTAATCTGGTGAAAACATACGAAAATAGAAGAGATTCCATGTCGTATTACCAATACGACAATCGAAAAAGGATGAATTATAGAGCTGATACCTCTACATTCTTTGAATCAGCTCTACAACGCCGTAAACCAAGAACCAAAAAATTGTTCTCAACGCTAAGGCGCACACCCAGACAATTATGTCCCGATAAATCAGTAAATCAACTTTCATTTTATTTAAAAAAGAAAAAGATGTCGTCGTTTGTCTTTTACAGACATGGTATTGCCGTTGGTGGAGAGAGAGAGAGAGAGAGAGAGAGGCAATGCCACTATTTGACCGGTGAAATTCATCGTGTAAAGTTCCAAAGTCCTCGTCATCACTTGTCGAGTGGAGAAGTCCAGTCAAAACATTGCACCTTGTCCTGCACCTTCCACCCTTCTCTGTCTCCCTTCCCTATTAAGTTTGAGCCTCTTTCCTTGGCACCCCCAAAAATCTTCTCATATAGTTTGAGCCTCTCTCAACTCGTCGTCCCTCTCCAAATCTTTCCTGTACAGTTCACTGCCTTTGATTTCCTCGTACAGTCAGGCACATATATAGCTAGCCTTCAATTGTAACAATCGAAAATTGTAACAGGGAGATATAGAAATGGGTTTCTCAAAGCCAAAGGATGAGAAATCAAAAAGGGTTTTGAGGGGTTTGAAGACTCTGTTCTTCTTGATCACCATGCTAATTTCTTTGCTGCTTTTCTCGGCACCGGTTCTCTTGGTTGTAGCGGATATGGTGCTTCCTTCGGCGCTTCTATCTACTTTTCATTCTTCTGCTCCTCTCTCTTTTCAGAATCTCTCTTCGCATTTCCAAGACTACGATTTTCGATACTCCCTCATCGATATACCTCTCATATCCTTCATCAGATCAGCAATCATAATCTGTAAGTATAGAAAAACGAAAATTTTGTAACAATCGTTTTTTACCCTTTTGGAACTAAAATAATTGATTTCCCCCCCGATATTCTTCCATTTTTCCAGGTGTTTATAGCTTGTGTGATGGGCCAAGGCTTTCACGGGGACCGTATTTGGGAATTACGACGATGTGTTCGGTGTTATCTCTAATGTTTGTATCGTTGAAAGCTGCGTATATGTTCGGCGTTTCGACCGCTCGAGGAGAATATGTTAGGACCACGGAAGTAGCGTTGTTCATATGCTCGCTGGTTCTGGCTGTTGGGCATATCATTGTGGCCTATAGAACAAGTTGCAGGGAGAGACGAAAGCTTCTGGTTTACAAAATCGACATTGAAGCAGTAAGTCTCTTCTCTATTCTCTAAACAGATGACTTGGAAATATAATCTGCGTTAATTATTACTAGGGGTGTAATTCTTTGATTAAGATTAGAAAAGTCTTTGATATATGAGTTGGTGGGTATCTGGCCCCACACCATTACAGATGAAAGAACAAATGAAATTTCTGCAATCTTTCAATGCAAGGTTTGAATTTTTGTTCTTCTGGAAGGCCAAAATTATAACATTAACCTAGAAAGAACGACCTTTTCTTAGTGGGATTCCTCGTTGGGTTGGACAAATTATGTCGAACTTTCAAGTAGATATCTCTTGAATGTTCACGATATATACTCTCTTGATTTTATTCTATATTCATTAAAGAAGATGACGATCTCTCGGTTATCACCTATGCTCGATTTCGTTTCATCGATGATTTTGTCCCGAATTCATGTGCGCAATCTCTACTTGAATTATTTAGTACTGCCTCTGCTGATGTGCTTGATTACCTTTTTTTTTTTTTGACAATTGATTACCTTCTTTCTTTCACGTATCCTTGAAGTTTTTTTGAGAGATTATTATCCTTACTTACTATTCGTTCTATTTGGGATGTGACTAGTTAATATCTTATACTCAGAAAAATAAAAGATCAAAAGAAAAAAGAAAAAAGATCAGCTAGTCTTAAATTGAGCTCGAAACATGTTATGCGTGTTTAAAATAAATAAGAAAGGCGTGGTCACATAATTATTATAATATTGAGAATTTGAGATTTGACTTATTCCTCCAGCCCCTCATGTTTATGTTCAGCGAATCTTAATGGTAGCCGCCCTTGGGGAACTAAACACCATGAGAGTATGTTACTATGTTGACCATGTGCCATTTTTGACAACATAGTCACAACCACTACTTTGAAAATAGAATACTATTGTTGTCTCATTTATTATTAATCTTTAACAGCTATATGTGACCGTTGATAATAAAGAATAATAATAATGTTGAAAGGATTTGAAATAACAGGTGTTATGTCATGTGCGCAGGTTTCAGCTTGCAAGAATGGGATTCTAAGGTATCAGAAGATTTTGCAAGAAAGAAAGGGTGAAGTGAACCTAAAAATGAAGCAGATATCATTATGATATGTTTTTTCATATAAAATCTTCAGAGGCGTGAGATTTCAGGTAATATTTTAAAACTGGTTTTTGAACTAAATTTCATCAAAACCCATGTCCATGTGCTACCACCGAACCCACATTTGACTTCTTAATCTATTATGTCTCACCAACTTCCAGTAACCAACCAACTGTCGCCTTATGCCTCGTGTTTTTTTTGGTACAGGCTCGTTCATTCGAGGAAAACCAGGCTCCTGGAGATCGAACATGTGGGAAACTAACCATCGGCTATACTGTAGTAAACATGGGTTGGATAAGTTTTATTTGTCACTGTAGAGACTGGCTGGCTGGCTATGATGTCGGCATGTCTGTCTAACTTATAGTTGTTCTCTCTCTTTCGAGAGATGTATGTATACTCAATATTTGTACATGAAAATCGAAGGGTGAAAGAATTGGCCGAAGGCTTTCTTCTGAACCGTACAATATATCGACATTATTCTTTGATACTTAAATGAAGAGTACCATCTCTCAAGGAATTAAAGAGTGAGCTATCTCTGAGTCACTGCATCGAGGTTTCCTGTAAATTCAGCGCATGGATCTTAACGCAGTATTATCCAAAATGCAGCGCATTCAAACAAGCGTAGGCCTCTGCAAAAACAGGGGATCACTTTCAGTTGTACGGCCAGCCAATGAAGAAAATTAATTCCTCCCAAGAAAGGGAAAAAAAGAAAAAAAAAAAAAGTAGCAAAAGCAAATGAATTCTTCGTGGTCATGGTCAAACGAGGCCGGTGGTGCAGTTCAATTTTTCCTCCTCAGGGGTTTTAAGCGGCTTGTTCTGTTTCAGTTGACAGACACGAACAAGCTTGTAAATAGGCCTCGTTTGTTTTTGTAGATGAGATAAGATGAGATGAGATTTTTTGAGATATGTGTGAATAGTATTGAGATATGTTGAGATAAGATGAGATATGTATTTGTTTATAGAGATGAGATGAAATTAATTTGATTTTTTTAAAAGTATTTATTGTAATGGGACCCACAACATAATTATATTATTTTATTCTAACGTGAAGCCAGTGAGCGACTACACTTCTAGCAGCATACGCTGCACCTCCACAGCATCACCGTGCACCTCCACAGTATCATCGTGAGCATCTACTCAGCCTCGCCACAACCATGGACGATGCTGCAACTCACCCACGCCGCATGCCCAGTAGCACGTTGCAACTACAACCTGCACCACTCTATGCAGCACCTCTGAAAAAACACAACGAATACACACCTACCAGCCATGCACGCTACACCACCCAGCAGCACCACCATGCACTGCAACTCAACATCTCAATCACTCAAGACCAGCAACTGCACCTGCAACCCGTTCGCCTATAGCTTCCCACTGCCCAAAGCTTCTTCCTCCTCCTCCTCTGTTTTTCTACGCCAAAACAGAGCAATTAAAAAGCCGCACATCTCCTCCTCCTTGGACTGCCTCCATCCTTGCATCGCTACGGAGCCATGAAGCCGAAGCTTGGATAGCATCACCACTACCTCCGTCTCCCCTTCTCACTTAACACTCTCTTCCCTGCCTCACGATTGCGCTATCTCGACTCCATCTATCTCTCCTATTAAAAATGGCCTCACACACATAAATGAAGAAGCCTAGAATGAGGAAGACGGAAATAAAAAAAAAATAAAAAAGGAAGAAGAAGAAAATGAAAACGCAGGGAACAAAAGAAATAATTTTTTTTTAAAAAAAGAGAGAGAGAATGAGAGATTAGAAGTAACTCATGCGGAAGATTGGGCAAAAATGCAAAAGTGATGCAGTTTCGAGGGTTTCTGCTGTCCAGTGCAACGCGAGAGAGACGAGAGAGCTGAGAGAGACGAGAGAGCTGAGGCAAATGAGAGAGTGCAAAGCACTGTTTCTGTCAATACTTTGAGATGAACAGTACATAAAACTCTGAAATCAAGTGAGAAACTATGTTTGTTTTGATAAAACCTTTCAAAGTATAAAAACTCTGAGATGTTTTCAAAGTTTTCAGTTTTAGTCCAGAAAACAAACGAGCTTACAGAAGCTTTGACAGCCACTTTTATTATAGTTTATGAGGGCTTTAAACATGAACCCTTCACTAATATGGAATTAATTTCTGACAGAATAATAATATACCTAATTCTGTTTTTGTTGGTTGTCCATGGATTATAACATTTACATTTATAGGTTTAAATGCAAATTTATTATTTAAAAAAATAGTATTTAAAAATCCAAGAAAATTGCAAGTCATGCTTCCATACTCGAGAAAATCAATCAAGGGTATAATTTGAATCACTTATCATCACTATAAAAATATTTATACCTCACGAGTAATGAAATTCTATTCACCAACTTCATACACTCAATCCAAAATCTTGCCTTTAAATATATGACATTCTCGTCAAAACATACGAGAAGTTTCTCATTTTGAAATATGAAAATCTATTCAACTGAGGGTATTGCTATATTTGCGGCATCTAGAACATGCCAGCCGACAAGAGAGACGAGCAGTCACCCACTTTTCCAAAATTCAACTCATAAAAATGGATTAAATGAAAGTCTGACTTTAGTGTTGAGTATTCGTCTGTGAAACAGAAAGTTACTGATTTTTTTTTTAATTTCACTGTATTATTCTTTAGATACAAGGATTTGGTTATAAACTTTGAGAAATTAAAAAAAATAAAAAAGTTTAAAATACAAATAATATTACTGTAAATAAATAAAGTTTTAAAAATAATATTTGTACATATATATATATATATAAATAAAAGTATGCTAGCGTTTGTTAGGTTTTCTCTACCGTTTCCTGGAAACAAATTCCAACAGTCAGTGCGGGCTCATAGAGGAAGCATATCAAAAGAGTGAGCGAGAGAGGGAGAGCGTGAGAGAGATTGGGGGAAACCAAATGAGGTTCAATTTCGACTTGTACGATTCCGATATAGTGCAAAGGCGTTCCGTCACGCCCAAAGACGAAGTGCAATGGGTTCCCCTCCACGACCACCCCGTCTTCACCTCCACCGCCGCTCATCCGTCTATCGCCTCGTTTCCTGGGAACCTGGTGGCATGGGACGGTGCCTCCCGACTCTACTTCTGGGACTCCCACAACAATTGTCTCCATCGCATCTCTATTCGCCTGGGCGAGCCCGAACCCACTTCTGTTCTTGCTGCTTCGCCCTCTAAGGTTCTCTCTCCCTCCCTCTCCTCTCCCTCTAATTTACAATTTTTACGCTCTTTTCCCCTGCTTTGCCAGTAACTGAAAGGTATAACTCAATGTGGTTTAAAATTTGATCTTCGTTTAGTTCTATATGTTTTTGCGGTAGTATTGCAGCCCAACTTGAGTGTCTGGGAAGTTGGGATAAATTCTTGAAGAGTTGAGTTGAGAATCATCGTTTTGGTTCTAAAATTGGATGGCTTAGTATTATCCCATGAGCTAAGCAAGCAAAAAGGCTTTGAAAGTTGGCCTCTTTTATTTTTATTTTGAACCCCTTTTTCTCCTCATGCTCGAATGCTACATTCAATTCAGTTTCATTTTTAGCTTGAAGTGCTTCGCTAATAATATCATCGATTAATAGGTATTGCAAGCAGATATGGAGCTCAACTTTGTAGTTCATAAAATCTCCATCAATAGGAATGGATCGGCACTACTGCTTGCCGGTTCAGAGCGTTTATACATCATGTACCTCTATGGGCATAATTCGTCTGAAGAGAATACAATAATTTGCAGGTACTAGCAACATGATGCCACTTTTTTTCACATTTTCTGCATGTGGAGTGGGGGCGTCTCTGGAAGTAACACCTGGTGAAATGTGACTTACTCTGGCTGACTGGTGACTGAATTTTATTTTTGCATCCAAGTTGGGGTGCACTTCTCTGTAGAATACAAACTTTTAAACCCTTCCGATCTGATTGTAACTCTTGATATACAAAATGTATGCAACCCCCCCCCCCTCCGCGCCCGCGGGGGGAAGTTTAACTTACGATATACTGGGTGTATTGATGTGTTATATTTTCAATTTTCTTGGTCATTATCTGCTATGCTATTGCTTATAGTGTTTCCATCGAGAATATTCTTATTGTACCTTTTTTACAGGACTGTTACCGTTGGTTCACAAACCTATTCTGATGGCAGCAATGCCATACGTATGCTACAGGTTTCNGGGGGGGGGGGGGAGGTTCTTAGTACAAGTGCCGGCATGCGCGTTATTGCTTCAAAACTATACTCTACATATTTTTAATGCCTCAATGGAAGACCCAAACTATATGACCTATACTCCAAAAGGATTAATCAATGATACAATTGGAGCCCCATTGAAATCTTATAAAGAGCAAGAACTTCTCATTCTCAAGCAACGTGGTAGGGGGGAGGTTCTTATCAGGTTCTTAGTACAGGTGTCGGCATGCATGTTATTGCATCAAAACTATACTGCATATTTGTAATGTCTCAATGGAAGACCTAAGCCACATGGCTTATATTCCAAATGACTGGTCAATGATACAATTGGAGCCCCATTGAAAGCTTATAAAGAGCAAGAATTTCTCATTCTCAAGCAACGTGAGATCTCATACATCACCTACCCTTAACTTTATCATATGGGTTATAACAATCTATCCCTCTTAAATTCCCAGGCCAGTCCGTCGTAGCTGGCACGATTTAAGTTCCACATTTCTAGTTGGGATAAGATCTGATACCATTTGTAACACCTCAATGGAAGACTCAAACCACATGGCCTATACTCCAAAAGGAATAGTCAATGATACAATTGGAGCCCCATTGAAACCTTATAAAAAGTAATAACTCCTCATTTCCAAGCAATGTGAGATCTCATACACCACCTACCATTATCCTTATCATATGAGGTATCACAATATTGGTCGGTTAATGGCTTATTTTTGTAGGGGAATATAATAAAGAAATGCTCAAAACAAAAAGGCCGCATTATATTAAAAAACCCAATTACTAACCTTCCATTTATTTCTTCTTTTTCAACACTATCCGAGTCTTTGTTCCTTTGGGCAGCTTCTCTAGGTTTTAATGGGCCGAGTTTTTGTAATTTTGTTGTTTCTCTTTTTGTTTTTTATTACCAGTTAGGGGTTTCTCTCATATACTTTCTATTACTTGGATTATGCCTTTTGTTCTCTGATAAATTATTCGATTAGTTTTTTAAAAATAACCTTCCATGTGAAGTGTTATGCTGCTAGTAGTTTATGGGTTCTTTAAAAGATTTGTGGTTGTATACAAACTTATACATGAGAACCATTGGTTACTTCTTATCTGGTCTTACTGTTTTTTTTTTTCATTTTCTTTTAGAATCTTTGATTTGTCTTCAGATCTTGTGCTACCAGAGCAAGAATATTATTTGCAGCCTGTGGAACCAGGTCGATCCAGGAGTGCCACATCAATCTGCCCTGTTGATTTTTCTTTTGGAGGTGATCACTTATGGGACAGGTTTAGCGTAAGTTCAGTTGAAACTCACTATGACATTGACTTTTTGAGACATTCTTAATGCATAAATTCCTGCTCCCCCCCCCCCCCAAAAAAAAAAAAAAAAACCCAAATTAATAAAACTGTGACCAATGTCAATAATACATTGGTGCACTTTTTACCCAAATCTGTCTTATTCTTTGTGTTTAATGTGTGTGCTCATTCATGGTAGGTTTGTTCACATCAATGTAAACACTTCTAATACTACGCTTTGTGTTTACTTACAAAAAAATTACTATGCTTTGTGTTTACTTGCAATTGTCTCTGAACAATTGCAAATGACATTACATGGAAATCAAACCATTCCGTTCTTCCTGTGGCTCAGCTGATATTTTCTGGAAATTAAGTATCATGATCCATGTTTAAATGCTGTTTCTTGCACTTCTTGACTTAGTAAATCTGGATTTCAACTATTTTCATATAATCTTCCATGAATTAATCTGGTTTGTTGCAATAGATTTTGCGATTAGCAGTTTAATCTGTAGCCGTTTTTCTCATTCATTGGTTTTCACTTTTATGCCATTGTGCAGGTTTTTGTTTTATACACCGATGGTACAATTTACATCCTCTGCCCAGTTGTTCCATTTGGAAGGTAACAATAACTTATGATCTGCCTGTTCTGTTTTTTTTTCCCCTTGATATTTTAGAGTTACTTCTTGAGAGAGTTATTGATTGATACTTCAATGATAAAGATTCAATCTGAAGAGACCTATTTTGCTCATTACTATTGGAGTCGCATACCATGGAGGAAGCTGGATGCATCGTTTTATGATCCACCCAGATTCCTTATTCAGTGTATTGATTGTTCAATAAGGCTGCAGTGTCTTGATGGCTTGCTGAAAGTTTATTCTGAGCGTGCCTTTTTGCTTGTTGGCCAACTATATTTATTGAATGTGAGTATGTTTGAATGTTTTTTCTTTTTTAAATTTCTACAGTTTCTACAAGTGGGAATCTATACTTGAGATACACACAGATGCTCGTATATTTGGGCTGCAATCGGCCAATTCAACAGCCGTTAGCAATTCTAATGTAGCAATTTCTTGGCTGGAAGCAACATTTCCTGAGTTTGCAGACTCAGAATCAGAAGGGGGAGATCTTTCTATGCTAAGAGCTCATCCTTATGCTTTGTTTGATGCTTCACTTTCCTTGCAGGTACCTATATTTTCTTGTCTATGTGATCTGGTAGTTGCCCATGTTCCATAGATGTTCTGAGATGTGTAAATTACTTATGTGAAGCCAGATGTGGGATATGTAACTTACTTTTCATGGTTGCCTATATCTGTAGATGATTGTCATATACCTATTGGATTTGCCACAGAAGTGGAAGATTTGAAGTTTTTGTTTCTAAAATGTGGGATTTTTTTTACGTGGATGAATCATCCATTATACTTAGTATTGCTCTGTATAACATTGGGGGATTTAGAGAAATTTGCTGGGTTGAGCCGATCTGACATCTAGACACATTTACCTAGTATGTGCTGAAGTCTGTCTAAATCTGTACTTACACTCAAGTTAGCATGGCATAGTGATGCTCAAATGTGTAATTGACTAGTGATAACACGGTTCATCGAGTTTTACTACTTGAAATTTGGCCTTGTTTATTACACATTTCCGTGAAGCCAACATTCTTATTTTGTTGTATTTAATAGGGTCCACTGCGGAAAGTAGGTCATGGTGGAGATGAAGATTCAGCAGTTCGGGGTGCAGAATGCGAAGGCCGTGCTGTCAGTTTACTTTATAATATAGTAAGCAAGGACTCCCTTTTGGTAACTGCCTGGAGTGGTGGGCAACTGCAAATTGATGCACTAGCTGATGAAATTCAGCCGGTCTGGAGTGTTGGTATCCCACCTCGTCTTCGTGTTGATTCAAATGACCATATTCTTGGTGTTGCTATGATATGTGAATCCTTCAAAGGGAAGCTTCCTGTAGTGAAGCTTGATCAACCACTTGATCATACTGTTTGGTTGGGCCATCCACCCCCTCTGTTGAGACTGGCTATAGTGGATTTAGCTCTGCCAAGGAAAACAGATAGTGGTTCTCTTATCATGCTGTTTGTTGATCCCCTTATGCCAGAAAGACTATTTTGCCTTCATGATGGAGGAATTGATTCAATAGTGTTGCATTTTCTCCCATTTACATGTCAGTCTACTGGCAAGGATGAGACCATGAGAACACCCTCTGTGCATCCTGTTCTAAGTACATGCCAGGGGGAAACCTCCATGCAGTATCCGCTTTGTGGTTTTGTATCTTTATCAGATTCTTTTGGATATTCATGGATTGTTGGAGTCACTCTTTCTCAAGAATGTGTTGTGCTAGAGATGAAAACTTGGAATCTTTTGCTGCCTATTCATATTGATATTGAGACGAAATCCATTAGCTCAGAAGAACAGAAGGAGAGAGATATTCCGGATATTATAAGCAAAGAACTCCTCATTGGACCTAAGGCTATTCTTCTTCCACAGGCCTCACCAAATCTTCGTTCTGTTGCTGCTGATTCTATTGAAGGTCGGCAAACTCTTCATCAGTACTTCAAGCTTTTTCATGAAAATTATGTGGAGTATGCACATAAGGTGAGAACATACCTACCAATAAACATACAATAACCATATTTTACTCTCACTAACAGGGTATATTTACAATAGGACCTCTTCATATATGGTTACTCTTTCAATCATTGCAGGAGATAATAAGTTCCCTTTTTTTCTTTCTTTTTCTCAGCTAACATAATTATCTTTCAAGATCTCACTTTTTCATTTTTAACTTTTGTTGTGCATTAGGCAAGATCTTGGGCAAAATGCAGAAAATACATAAGAATTTGCCCATTCATGAACTAAGCATCTTCCCAAAGTTTGTTTGGCTTTAAACCAGCTGAAAAAAAGTCCCGGGGATGAACTATCATGGGTTAAAGTTTGACTCCTTTCAGAGAAAGTAAATATTTGTAAGTAGTCAATAAAGCAGTCCAATGTTTTCAGCAGGATCTGCTTTTAGGGTAGCCTAAATGATCATACAGATTTATAACAGCGTTTAATGCATCAGAGGAGTATATCCAGTATTGTGAAAATACGTATGCTTTCTCAGTTCTGTAATCCTGAGGCGTACGATTTTAGGAATGTCCACCACTGTCATGCATTGCTCATACCTAGTAACAACTTGATCTGCCTAGAAGACGAACAGCAGACTACCTACCAGATTGTTGTGAATTTAAAGATGATATCTTTTTTTTTTTTATAACCAGTGAGGCCCATCGATTTTTTTTTAAGATGATATCATATCAACATTTTACCCCTATTTTTCTAGGTTCACTTTGAGATCAAGCATCATGGGCCTCACTTGAAGAGAATAATCGATGACCAGCACAGACGATTAGTTGAGGCACAGCAGAAGCTTCAGAAAGTTGCGGATAAGCACTCAAGGTTGGAGGAGAGGATTGATCGAGCAATCCAGCTGCACAATTTTCTGGAGCTGCGCTTGCAAGGGTTGAGAAACTTGCCTGGGGCTCACAAAAGACCACTGTCGAGGGCAGAGCGTCAGTTCAAATCTGACATTGGTAATGAACTTCTTGTCCATTATAAATACTGTGGTGAAATCCTTGGAAAGAAAAAGTTTTGCAATGATATAAATTTTCCTAGCATGGTAGCTCCATATTATTGCTCATATAATTGAATTGACCATGATTGACTATGCATATCAAGATTATTGGTAACGTGATCTTGTAGACGTCATTATGATTTTGCATTTTGCTTGCACTTTATTTACATAAAATGTTC
>QEOT01006511.1:39776-60070 GCA_003123785.1 Pterocarya stenoptera
CACGTGGGGGACTCTGTGGTCAAAAACCATGTGTAATCAGAATCTGACACGTCTAAGCGCATCTTGAGACGTGCAGTTTTGGAAGAAAGACCATCATTTTGTCCGTTGGTTTCGACGATATAATTTTTTTTTTTCCGACTACTTTGACTTTACGGTCTGTACCTTGCCTTCTACTTTTGACCACGTAGTTACACTTTCCCGGCATACGCACTTTTACTCCTATTTTAATTTTTTTTAAAACACTTTAATACCTACCGGAAGAAAAGCTCTCCCCCTTTTTTCTCAGCAGATTTGTTTACAAGAATTTCGGTAATTCAGATGAATAGTCTCTCTAGCTCCCTGTATACACCTCAGAAACATTTATCTACTAATTTTTATATATATTTGGAATGGTTCGACGCAGACTATCCTCACAATGTAGCAAACTTGAACTCGAGAGGGTGATCCTACTGCACAACAATATATGAAATTAATTACCTTTCGAGTGAGGCATAAAGTTTCGGTTTTTGCCAAAAAGTTGAGACATGTAGCCCCATCAAACAAAATAGAAAAAGGTTAATTAAAGACGTACGTGCGTGCTCAAGTAGTACTGCTCTCATTTGTCAATGACAAACAGTAAAACAAAGCATGAGATCTTACCCACATATCTGTAGTAAACGCGTCCAATGTGGACGGATGAGGATTTTCGGATAATGAAAATGAGGTTCCTATCGAGTTAGGCAACTCTCTATCACTTCGGCAGTGGGGCGGTCTACGAGGAGACAGAATTATTGACCAAATATAAAACAAGCAAAAAAAAAAAGAAAAGGCAGCACGTGACGGCACGAGGGCACAGAGAGAGAGAGAGAGAGGTATACAAAGTTACAAACCTTGAGCTGAGCAAGAGCTAGAGGTGTCTCAGTCAGAAACTTAACGGCGAGAGTAATAATAGTTGAGGTTGTTTCATAGCCGGCGACAAGCAGAGCCAGCAAGAAATCTACAATATGCTCGTCGGAGAATCCGTAGTCTCCGGCCAAGAGGGTTTCCAAGATGTCTTTCTTTTTCTCTCCCGCTTCGCTCTGTTTCCTTCTTTGCTTCACTATCAAGCTCAATGCCTCTGCTACCTTAGTTCTAGCCTTCATAACAGAATAGCAGTAAAATACTTAATAGGGATGATTAAGAGATGAAAAAAAATGACGTTTATTTACTAGCTAGGAAAACCTTGGTATAAGAAAACAAAACTCGATCATGTAGTTTTCTCGACAACGTAAAAGCTAAACGGCCATAAAATCTATTGTACATAAGTGAGAGAAACAATATACTTTGATGGCTCTGCTGTAAGTTGTCGAGAAGATAGGCAAAGCAACGGTGAAGAAGCCTTCAATGACTAGAACGTACTCCTTCCTCAGACTTTCAGTCCATTCCCCTGGATCAAAGCTCATCAGCTGCTTCACCGTTAACTCAAATGTTATCTGCAACGGGGGAGAAAAAGAAGCTCTCTTATATAACCTAAAACAAGCCTCTTGAGAGGTTATTATGAAAATTAATGAACTTATCGAACAAAAGAAAAAGAAAAAAACTATGATGATGAGAGAGAGAGAGAGAGAGAGGGAGAGAGAGAGAGAGAATAGCATATAACAAATGTGCATATGATATGATGACCTAAAGAGAATTGAGTTTTAGCAGTAAACTTTTACACACCAACGTGCACAGGCAGCACGTATGCATGTCACCCACTAGACATGGAATCTTAATCGCCACTACTTCTTTAACATGAAGTATGACACACACCATCAATTAGACAAATTAAGAGGGAAGAATGTCTCTGCTCAATTATTACTAACCCGAGCGAAGGTAAAGTGCTGAGCAACTCTAATGTGCGATACAGGACCCCTAGCCTGAAGCCTGAAGTACTGTGGTAACATCAGACCACATAGAACTGAGTTGACTCAATGAACATTTTGGCAATATGTCTTTTTTTTTTTTTTTTTTTTTAATTTTTTTAAATTTCCTCGGTGAAAAAATGAATTAGTCCCGAATGCTAATTACATTAAAATTGATTTCACCTTCTTGGCCTCCTCCATGAGAAAGATCCGACCGTTCCAAGAATCCAAATTGAGCCTGACCAACCGGTCTATATCGACCAAAAGATAGTCCCTGATGTTCGACGAGTTGGCGAAGCTCATGGTGAGAGAGTGCATTCTTTTGTGAAGACTACCCTTCATGAGCAACAGAGAGTGCCTTCCCAGCAGGTTCGATATCGAGGCCGGGTAGCTACACTCAAAAAGCTTCCCTTCGTTCATCAAGATGAACCTGTTCGTCTCTGGGTCGGCGGAGAACACGGTGGGCTCGCCGAAAACGTGGGTCGTGAATATGGGTCCGAACCGTTTCACCCGCTCGTCGATGAACGGCTCAGGATTCTCGGTCTTGTAAGCCGAAATGAGTTGCAGAGTCTCCCCAATGAAAGGGAGGCCGAGGTTTCCTGGTGGCAGCATCCGCCTCCGGCAGCGAGAGGCACGGAACAGGAAGAAGAAAGGGATAGCAGCAAGAGTAACACAAAGAAGCAGACAAACAAAGGCCGCCATGAAGTTTACGAACAGGGCCGCTGAGATTGGATCAAGGAAATCACTGGAGGTAATCCATGAGCCTGTGAATTAATGTGAATGCAGGGTTTTACGGGGAGAGAGGGAAGGGCAGAGAGAGATCAGACGGACGGGGGATCTTAATATCTTATATCCTTTTTGTTCGTACAGATCAGCTTGTACATATATATATATATAATATATATTTATCTGGCAAGCTAATTTAGTTCACTAGTAAATTTAAATTGATTTTTTTGAATAAAAAATTGATTAACATTGAAAATATAATAGGTAGAATAGAATGGAGATTTCCAATACACATGGAAATAAAAAAGTATGACGTTTAAAATGGAAAAGAAATAAAGCGAAAAAAAGGAGGTGACAGTTCCGAGTCCCTGTTCGAGATGATTAGTTTGTTGAAATGACGAGTTTCAGGTTAAAAATTTTCTAAAGATGTCTCAGATGAATATAACAATTCCGATGAAATCCCAATTCAAATGGCCATAGCCAAGTCAAATATCGGACGTTTTCAAAGCTGTTCCATGATATTTTAATTACTATTTTTTAAAATGAAATAATTTTGATTTTATCGAGAAATATCTATTAATGTGTCCGGATGCTACAACAGTATGTACTAGAGTATGCGATCTGTCAAGAGGGGGGTGAAAGTCGTAAGTCGCGGAAAATAAACCCGTGTCTGGGTCGATATATTTTTCGTATCTCATGACAACCTTCCTTTCAGCAGAAGCTTTTCTTCCCCTTTCTGTCTCTGATCAGATAAGACTTTGGAGAAATAAATTATAAAATAATGCATTTATACATATATGGTCCTATGGAGGCCGAAGGGTAAAAGAATTCCAAGGAGATGCGCGCACCGAGGAGCTTTTAATGAGCCCAAGTATGATTAATGCTTTATTATATTTTTCATTTTAAGTTTATACATTAATCGGAATTGAGGATCGAGTTTATGATTCAGAGTGTATCAAAGAAATTAAAGATGAGGAAAAGCTAGCTTTTTCAGATGATCATGATCGTATTTAAAGATCAAGCCCTTACTTTTGATATTGCAAATTAATTATAATTAACTAAAGCTAGCTTTGATTACTAATTAGCATGAGGTAGATCAATTAATTAAGCAGATGGAGTCGAGCAGCAGACAATTACTTCTTAGTTTCATGGGTGTGATCCCACAAATGAAGCTTCTAATTAAGAATTAGTAGTACTGGATGGTATATATAAAGCAATTGATCATTCATGCAGCTTAACAACCGGACACGTGTTGATGAAAAATGAGGAGTATGGTTCAATAATAGGGATGGGATTTTAATATGAGTTTTATGAAAGCATGTTCGTGGATCCACATGATGGTCCCCATAAGGGACATTAAGCTTTCCACCCACTGGACAGCCCCATAAGAATTATGATCCCCAAGTAGCACCCACACCACCTTTTTGATCTTGCAATAATTAGATCGATGAGCGGAAATCATCATGTCATGTGTACGTACGTCTCTGCCTTCCCTCTCCAAACCCTTTTTAATCGGTTCACTAACTTATTATCACATACCGTATAAAATTATTCTTAATTAAAAACCCATTAGCATCGACATTGTTGCGTCCGTCTGATCATGATCTATAAATTAATTAATTATTTATTTTAAGAAAGGATCTATAATTGTAATGGAGGTATATATATATGTACATTAATAAATTAATATTCCTAGCTAGGTACGTTATATATATAGGTAGGTAGGTAGGTTGGTCGTTTCCAGACATGATATTAATTACAACCATCATGCATTAGTGGGATTTCGACATATATATATATAATTATTTAATTATAATTCTGCGATGATAATATGTTTTAACTTTTGAACATGCTGGATTATGGGATCAGTACTTTGAAGTAGTCTAACCCCTTTGTCAAGGTTACCGCGCGCGCATGATCACCTGATCTCCAGCTAGCCGCCTACGGATTCTTGACAGTTAATATGTATATATAATGAGTTCTTGATGATCCTCCAATACAATAATTTCGATTAAGAATCAGTATGATTTGTTGCTCTTTTTTGTTAAGGGTCCAACTCCAAGAGCATAATTACTATTTGAATCTTGGGTACTCATGTGTATTTATGTTGAAAGATTGGGTATAATTATAAGTTATTGGCATTCATGCATGCATAGAATTTTCCTGACTCTAAAGTACAATTTTTTAAACATGATGCTGCATNATTATTTAATTATAATTCTGCGATGATAATATGTTTTAACTTTTGAACATGCTGGATTATGGGATCAGTACTTTGAAGTAGTCTAACCCCTTTGTCAAGGTTACCGCGCGCGCATGATCACCTGATCTCCAGCTAGCCGCCTACGGATTCTTGACAGTTAATATGTATATATAATGAGTTCTTGATGATCCTCCAATACAATAATTTCGATTAAGAATCACTATGATTTGTTGCTCTTTTTTGTTAAGGGTCCAACTCCAAGAGCATAATTACTATTTGAATCTTGGGTACTCGTGTATTTATGTTGAAAGATTGGGTATAATTATAAGTTATTGGCATTCATGCATGCATAGAATTTTCCTGACTCTAAAGTACAATTTTTTAAACATGATGCTGCATTATCTCATCAAACATTAAGACGACCTTGCTTCTTATTTTTTATTATAAAGAAAAAAAGGCTGTCATTGTTTAGATCACAAGCTGCCTGATTAAGTTCTTCTTTCCACTTTATTCTGACATATATTTCCTGACTATTTATTGGAATTTATTACCAAAGTATCAAATAACTTAGAGTTCAGTTACATATAATTATTTTTGTGTACTCTTTATGCATTTTATTGATGTGATTAGTCAATATAATTATTTTATATTAAAACAAAGTAACGCAACCAATCATATTAGTGAAGTGTATAAAGAATACGTAAAAGTGCGTGACTGTAAATATAATTTTTGAATAACGTATTACAAAATATTCTCAAGTTGGTTCCAGCTTGCATCTTTCTTCTATTTCGAAAATTGGCCGGGTCCTCCTTTTTTTCTCCAAATATAAAAAAGATACATATATTAATGTCCGATCTATATATAGGCGGACAATTTTTCAATATAATTAATTCTGTACAGGGTTTTTTCTGCAGCTTACTTGATACATGATTACGACATTCATCGATCAGAACTTCAGAAATCACCAACCTAGCTAATTAATATTAAAGAACAGCACATGAGTACTACGTACATATATTATAAGACCATACTAATAATGCAAGTAATTACGTACCGCTGTTGGCCCTGCTAATTGTAACGAAGAGCCCGGCCAAACCATGTTGTCCAAGTGCGAATTGATCACGGCGTCTGCCAAATGAGGAATTAGCTGTAATTAGGTGTTATCTACGTCCATTTTTTTCAGGGCCCATATAAATAATGTCCACTTTAGCAACACGATTGGTCACTGTAACAGCCAAACGTTCACCTAACCGATCGAGAGAACAGCCTGATGAGATTTATGGCTAGCTAGATTGAACGAAAGCAATATCTTTTTTCATTTTTTGAAAGCAATATATCTTTTAATATGGCACATTCATTCATGAATTGAAAGCTATTTATCGTGGAAAAAATCATGCAAGCTGTGTGTGGTCAATTTGTTTTTGTGCACAGAAGAGGACGTTGCTCGTCGTTGTTCATGTGGGACATGATCAACATTTTATATCCATAATATCTATGTACATGCATGCTTGCCGACACTATTTTTTCCCGAGAGAGAGAGAGATAATTATCCAGATCAATATAGATATAGTTTTTTGTTCTGTTTTGTAACTGAGAATTGATAAGGTATCGACGTTGAAATGGTCATGAGAAACATTCGAGATCCTTTATTTTAATTTTCCGGCACCGTCGTGGCACCACAAGGCCGGTTGTATACGAGATGGTTAGCTAGATTTTGTGGTGCACAAATGTGCGAGTCAAAATCTCATCAATTCTTAGACCCATTTATTTTTCTGTAAAGTGGGACCAGAGGATTAATGCAGGCCAATTAATTTCAAGCTCATCTAAAGTTCGTCAAGGGTTGATAAAAATGGCACCGCACTAATTTCCTTTACGTACGCGAGAGAAGGCTATATCGTCTTCTTTGTGATAAGAAAATGATATATAGCAACCATGCACATGCGCATGATACCAATTGGAATTTTTTCTATCGCGTGATGAATGATGATATCTCTCTCGCTACGTAATTACATTTTTTACAAAGTAGAACGATCCCCTCGCTGTTGGACAGCAACATTCACGACTAACGTTGGTGCCAAAGGCGAGGGGAGGTCAATATCTATTTCATTATCATCCGTTAGCATCCCTTAATTTCGATTTCCTTCTGTGTGTGTATATATATATATATATATTATATTTGGTAGAGTTTCTTTTTACGACATATATATATATAGTAGCTTTAATTTCAAGCTTAGACTGATGTAATTGGTTCCTAAGCGGAGTCAAATTCCATGTTTATTTGGATTTATATATATACATGATGTTCAGGTACGTGGCATGGATGCATCCATTTGCGATTTCTCAATCATCATGCACTAGCCGCGTTGGACAGACATGAATAAAAATAAAAATGAAATAATTTAATTTGTTGCCACTCACTCCTGATCATGCGATAATGTCTGCCGATGCATGCCAATAATTGCCCAATCAAGATCCTTTCATTGATCCGTTTTAAGCTATTCAATGGATCGATCACGACGTGGATCGATTTCCTATATATTCTACGATTGAGTTGCCAGTACTACTCATGCAAGTTGCACCAGATAGCTAGGCAAACAAAGAATTTCCTTGTGTTTGATGAAAGATTCATTTTTTTAATCTCTAATATTAATATCATCGGAAGCATGAAACTTAACAATCTTGTTTTAAGATTCTGATCAAAGGAGATTATTTAATATTTAACATCTATCTGACTCAAGGAATATTATATTTTCCACTATATTATATAGTACTTAAGTACAGTGACTAATATAGTTTTATTTTTTCGATTTATTGTATCGATTTTTTTGGGCGGTTTGTCCGCTATTCTTCATAATCATGTGTAATTGGAACGTTGGGTCAGATCGATGTGATAGCACTCAAAGGTGCCTTTTATATATACATATATATATATATAAATATATATATATATTATTGAAATAAAAAAGTACTTTTTTTTTAATAAGATGAAGCCTGGCGGTCTGATTCCATTAAAAAAAAGAATAAATCTTTACAATTTCTTCATACTGCATATTCTATATTTTTTTTAAATTTTTATTATTTTTTTCTTTTATCAAATATTTATTATATGAATAATAAATAGAAAATTTGAAATAATTTTTTTAAAAAATAAACTCAAAAAAAATTTAAAAATTTAAAAAGAGGTGGAGTGTGGAGTGTAGTGGAGGTTGTGTAACAAATCCCTATAAAAAATTTGGCTAATATTTTACTTTTTAATTTTTGGCTAATGGTTAAAAATTTGAACTCTACATTAGATTAGCCATTTGGCTAATATTTTTCTTTTTAATTCTTGGCCAATTATTAAAAATTTAAATTCCACGTTGGATTAGTCATTATATTCTATGTAATAATAAAATATTATTAATTTTTATTTATAATATAATTTCTTTTATTTATTTAAATATTTTTTATTTTTATTTTCATAATCTCCAACAATCATTTTCATTTTAATTTTCACAATCCAACAATGATCTATACATTTGAATTATGGGAAATAATAAAAATACATAGGACTTTGCTACAGTTCAAGTGATATTTGACTTTTGGGATAGATTTACTATAGCTCATAAGATAATGATAGGCTTACTACTCATGCCTACCACTCCTTTGCTATTCTCTTTATCTTTTTTATTTTTTATTTTTTTACTTAATAGTTAAGAAAGTGACTATTAGTAAAATTATATATATTTTTAATTTTTTCTTAATAATTAAGGATTTTTAAAAAATACTTAAGATAAAATGATAATAAAAAATAAACATTTCAAATACACTATAAAATAATAAAATGGTGGTAAGAAGTAAGAAGCCTATCATTATCCTAACTCATATAATGAATGACTTTAATTTGACTAATCCAACGTGGCTCTATTGATGATATTAGCTAAATTTATAGCTCACTCTAACTAATCTAATCGAGCAGTTGGGATACCATCCTATTTTTAGAATAATTTGGTTTGTCATTATCATTTCTATGAAAAGACCATCAAGATCTTCATTTTTTTTTTTGAATAATTTTTACAAATTAGATAAATATAGATATTTAAGTGAGCGGTGCTACTCTGCCGTTCAGAGTGCATCGCTCTATTTAACTGCTAGTTTAAAATTTTCTTTTTAATTTTTTTGCATTTTTTTTATAACATTTTTTAAAAAAATAAAAAAAATATCACATTAACAACCCTTCTACAATTTATCTACTACTTTCTCATAAAATATAATTTTTCCAAAATTTAGACACATCAAATCAAAATCAAAAATCAAAAAAAAAATTATTTTATTCAATAGTAGTTTAAGAGTAGCAAATTAGTTGGTAGTTTATCATTTCTCCTATATAAATAATCACTTTTTTAAATATTAGGTAAAAAGAAAAAAATTAAAAAAAAATAATGATACACACACAAATATTATACAATATATTAAATAATGTGTTAAAATAAGAATATTTTTATACAATAATGTTATTTTTATAAGATATTTTATAAAAATATCTCTTATTTAAAATATAATTATATAAAGTGTTGTAAAAAATATAATTTGTAAATCATTTTTCAAGTATATAATATTGATAGAAAGACAATGACATCAGAAGTCAACCGGTCAGCTACGAGACACGAGGTCTGTGGCACACGTGTGGACTGAGCCCCTCTTCTGATGAAGAATTGAAGACGAGATGCTATGCTATATATTGCGTACACTTTTCGATAATGTACTGCATTGTTCTGCTCCTCGAACGAACGTACGGGTCCGTCAGAGGTGCACGTGTGGTACCATTATCAGAAATTTTAATGACTATGACACCGAGCCACACATAGAGAGAGAGAGAGAGAGAGAGAGAGAGAGAGAGGGTTCTGATGAGGTTCAAACAAGGCAAGTTCACATGCACGCCTTAAGAGCATTTGTCCGCTTGCTTCTGCAGGCTGTTTCTGGGTTTTTGGCCTCTAGCTTTCCAGGCGAAAGGGATTGACAGTAAGTTAAAACGACCCATCTTCTGGGTGTCCAAAATCTAAGGTCAGATTCAACGTTGGAGTATTTTGATTGAACTTGTTATATTTTTATGTTTTTCATAGGGTTATTAGGTTGAACAGGACAATTGGTTTTAGGAAAATCATATATAGCTAAATTACGTGTATTTAGTTTTTTTTTTGTCATGATCATGCTTGCTATATATATAAGAGATGATTAATTATATAGATATCTCATTTGGCATGTCCTTCTTTCCTTTTCACTTGGGGTTAGGAGCATCTGTCATGTCAAATTATCTATGAAGTGTTAAAAAAAACAACGAAGTACTACAGTGACAACAAAAACTTGAAGTATGTAAGTTTGAAATCATTTTGGCCACGAAGAACTCAACAATACATTTACGACAAGTAGGCCGATAGCGTGTATATTAATGTTCAGGAATCAGGAGAGCAGATAAATCACACGAGATCGCCTCTATCACATTGGAATGATCACATGCCCTACGCATTGGGAAAGAATCAATCAACTCTTTCTAGGTGACAGTCATCGACCCTTTATAGGGCCGGGAAGGAGGGCAGCTTTTCCTGGTTGTAGGCTCTAGCAAGATGCAAAAGTTGCCAAGTAGGCCGAGTAGCAGGGGATCTACGTAGACTGCTTTGCCAACTTTGGATTTCAATCCAACTCTTTGCGACTTTTATAATTTTTTTTACGAAAATATTATTTAATAATATTATAATTTTTTTAAATATTTAAAAGTATTAAAAAATATATATATAAAAAAACAAAAAAAATAAAAACACATCTTATAATTAACGGTAGCTAGTGGTATGTGTAGCAGCACTCTTTTTTTTTTATACTGTTTTGAGATGAGTTAAAATAAAATCGAAGTATTTTTATTATTTAAATCAGACCTAAATAATCTTATTAAATAAAATTATTATATAACTACTTAATTCACGTTAAATAATATTCAATATACAGTAATTAATAGACTTCTTATTTTAATATCAATGTTATTGATAAGAGTTTTAAAATTCGATTGAACAACTTTTAAAATGGTAGAGTCAATGTTGTAGTTGAACATATATTATTTGATTTTCAATATTTCTAATAACATAATGATACGTAGGTAGAGTGAATGATCGATGCATTTGAAGGTGACAATTAAAAGCTTTCTATTTTCGGAATAAGACACTGTAGTATTTTGGTTTGATTGCAGAACTGCATCCAACTTAATTGGGGGGAAAATGAAAAGTGAACAGCATGAGGTTTCTATGATCTACTAACTTATACGCTAATCTTATCATAAAATATCATACTACATATGAAAATTAATTACGTAATTACTAATCTATACGGTACCATGTATGCATAATCGAGACTTCATATATAATACCTACAAGAAGACATAGCTAGATAACGTTTATATATATGGTACCAAAAGTGTTGGAGGCTTTCTTTTTGGAGATGGATCATAGCGGAATCTTAACGCCAGAGAGCTTTTTGATGTTAATTACTTTAGAACTATCTTCATAAGTTTGATGGACAATGGTGGCCACTTTGTTTTTATTTTTTGGTTGTTTGGTTGCTTTGTCTGTAATCAAGTCAAATTAGACAGATAAAACCTACTTAAAATTCTTCTTTGTTGTCCTTTAATGCCCCATTCTTAATTTGTTCGTATACTGCATGCAGAATTTCAAGAGTTTCTTAATTCTCTCCTCCACCAATCATTTCCCAATCAACTTAGCCTTCTTTTGGCTTCTGATATTTCCCAAAAATAATCAACCCAAGAGTGTTTTTGCCTTGACACAAAAAAAAAAAAAAAAAAAAAAAGAAACATCAAAAGTAGTGAAACGCGGTTTCGACTACTGTATATTCATCTTTAGATCGGGGGAGAGATCAGAGTACTTTTTGGTTTGAATTGCTTGAAAAATGGGGGACAGAGCCAGAAAATTATATCAATGGAGTATCCAGGTAGGCTTTGTTTAGGAATCGTCAGTTGTCGGCATATCCTTTTCCACTGGATGGGCTTATATTTCGGGAGATATGCGTGTTTATGCTTTTCACATCTCTTCAACTGTATATACTACCCCAAGTTTCCAACCACTTTCCCACCACAGACCCAAACCCTTTTATTCCAAATCAAGGAAGCTCATGCTATAAGCCTATAAATAAATATATAAATATATCTGAACTAAGAAAAACAAGAAAAAAAGAAAAATCGGGACATACGATTAATTTTGATTTTAGCCATGCATGCATGGTGCATGCAACGCACGCCCTTTTAATTTTCTTTCTTTCCTTTTCGCAAGTGTAATAATTTTAATTTTGCAAGCACATGAATATCTATGCATATGTAATTATGTAAATACTATAGGGTACGTATAATTAGAACAATAAAAATTACACTTCAAAGCCAAGGGTTTAACATTAACAATAATATATCTCAACTTTCTAAATATATGATTGTTCTTTTCTCCATAGATTGTGCAGATCTTCTTTCTATTCAGCACTAATATATTTACATTATGGGTGCTACACGCACCCTACGGGACGGGATAGCTCCACCTTCGCATGGGCGGGACGTGGGGTTTTCCACCCCGTAATATCCTCCTGGTTTGCAAGGACAGGGTACCTCGTTCTAGTGCGGGGGCGGACAACCCATCCACCCCCCTAAAAAAAAAAAGAGAACAAGAACAAGGTTCTGGGTCGTTTTGAACCCAGAAATTAACAAAAAAAAAAAGTAATTTATAATAATAAAAATAATATACTACTAAGTTGCAACCAACAACAAAAATACTATGTAATAAATTAATAATCATAATTAAGCTATTACAATAATACAAATTAAGATAAAACAATTACAAAAATACAAACATATAAGGGATATTGTATCAACATTACGAATAGGTGAATCATTGAATACAACTAAGTGAGTTGTTTGACATATGAGGTAGGTTACCATAGGAGGAAAATACATGTAATTAGTGTTGTCTACTGTGAGTGAGACTGTGAGATCATAAAATCTGAAACATTAACAATTTAATAGGAAAATAAATTAGAATTATAAACAAGAAACGAAAATTAAAATTACAAACATACATTAGAAATGAGAAAATTACAAACTAAACTCTGACTAACTAAGATGAGATGGGGATGAAGATGAAGATGAAAATAGATCATTTGGTCATTGGGCTTGGGATTAGGATTGAGCATATGATAGTAAGATCATAAAAGCTAAAAAAATACAAGAAAAATAATTAGATACAAAAAATTATATAAATACAAAAAATAATTAAGGGGTGATACAAATTGTATAAACCTATGACAAATGGCAATGGTGAGTCCAATACCACGAGATCATACTGGAGCGAAAGTAGACGTCGTCTTATGTATTACTACAACAATTAAGTTGAAATTACTATCGATGACATGGATATAAATAAATCAAAATAATAAAATGAAATCAACGATTACCAGATCCAAGTTAATTACCACACTCCTCCTCGTTGGCTTCTTTAAAGTCAAAAACATTCAAAAAATGAATTTTCGCCCCATTGATCCAATTTTGCATGCAAATCAATACCTCCATAGTGTTAGCAGACAATGAACTCCATAATGGATCTAATGTGAGCCCTCTTATACTAAAGGCCGACTCTGAGGCAACAGTGCTAATAGGGATAGCTAAAATACTGCGGGCTATCTCTCCAAGGACGAGATATTTCACGACATTGGTCTTCTACTATGTTAATATATCAAAGTCTCACGTATATGAGAGAAGATCATTTGCCAAATATATGTCCACCTCTAACTTCGTCTTTGTAGATTGACAGACTAGTAAGGGGTTTTGTGAGAGGCTCTCACCCCACGCCAACCTATGCTTTTTCCCTGTCTCTACTTCTGGAGGAGGTGGGGGGTAGGTGCATTACCACCCCTGATCACGTAAACTTATCAAACAATTTACCAAGGATTTCTCTAACCATTGTCCCAATAAGCTCAGCCCATGCATTCCTGTGCGCAAGTCTCATACTATATATCATGCCATCAATCTTGATCTGGGGGTATCGAGAGCAACAACCACATATAACAAAATATTTAGCTTACTTAAATCTCTCCAATACTTGTTATATTTGACCCTCATTACCAATGACATTTCTCACATCCTAATATGGTCACCCTACACATTTCCTCAAATTATTCTTTCAGCTTACATATTTGCTGGCAGAAATCATTGGATGCAGGGTACAAAAAATCAAATGGCCTCAATGTGACCTTTTAGAAAAGCCTAAAAAATTCTACAAAACTAACAACCTCCCAATCATCATCAATCAGCTTTCCTAATCCCTCGTGTTCATCAAAATATTTAACATATTGAATGTCTTCATTACCCAATAATTCAAAAGCCATCTTATATTTTTGGGCCGCCTCCAACATTAAGAAGTTTGAGTTCCATCTTGTAGAAACATCAGCACAAAGACTGTTTTTGGATGCTATGTTTATATTCCTCATAACAATTTTGAATTTCTCCAATCAAGTATGAGAAGATCTCACAAATCTTACAACCGGTCTAATTTGTGCAACCGAGTCATCAAGATCTTTCAAAACCATCAGTGACAATTAAATTCAGAATATATGGAGCACATCTAATATGCAAACAGTCACCACCCAAGATTGTCTTATTTGCCCCTCTAAAATAGGTCTTAACACGTCCCAAGGCAACATCGTTAGAAGAGGCATTATCAACTGTAACTGTCAAAATCCATGCCAAGCTCCACTCCTTCATTGTGGCCTCCAAGGCCTTCCCAATCGTTTTACCCTTGTAATTGGAAATTTGACCAAACTTTATAATTTTTTGTATAATGTCCAATAACAGTCAATTAAATGCACAGTCAAAGACATGTAATTATAATTTTGGACGGATGCTCAAGTATCAATAGTGAGGCAAACTACTTGACCCACCAATTGGCCCCTCAACAAATCTTTCTCATTCTTGTAATGTTTTTTAATATTCTTTGTCACTGTGTAAAGAGAATGAATATTAAATCTAGGCTCCAAGTAATTAGAATATTCTTGGAAAACCTTTCCACAAACTGATCACCATACGAGCTAACTTTCTTCTACACTCATCGGGATCATATTTAGCATACCCCTTCAACGTTGAACCCCCACTACTTCCATCTGTCATTTTTTTAGTTCAATCCCTAGTCTAAACTGACTCTTATCTTGTATGAATTTTAATAATTGACTCTTATTACAATGTTCTTCGAAGTGGGCCTTTAATTGTGATGTACCATGTTTCCTATAGTGACATCCATAGAATTTACCACAGTTGTTACACTTTGTTTGAGGGTTATTGGGGTCACCACCCTTTAATTTGGTAAAGTGAAACAAAACTATGAAAACTAATTTCTTGTTTTGTGTGGGCTTGGGGACAGGGCAATGTTCCGTCTTTGTAGGGTTATGACTATAGTCTATGGGGGTAGTGGCAGTGTAGGGTTAGGTGTTGAGGTAGGGGTAGGAGTAGGAGTATGAGAGCTACTACTAAAATCTGCCATAGTAGACATTCATAATTCCCCCAAAATAGTCAAAAATTTGAAATGAAAACATACCGCTAACATCAACACCACAGATTCACAACCACTAACATTAATTGTATATTCAAAAATTTTCAGCAATTAATATAAAACACAATTTTTCTATCAATTGTACGTATTCAAATGAATTTTCAATTTTCAAATCAATTAATATATTTAGCAAACAACCCAACCAATTTTCAAATCATTTGTAAGTTGTAACTTTTGTAAGTTTGTAACTTAGGGTTTACATTACATAAACCCTAAAATAATTGAAACCCCAAACATAATTACGGGTTTTGGATGGAAACCTTAAACTAATTTAGGGTTCCAATCTAAAATCCTAAAATCACAAAATCACACAAAAATCAAAATACATGCACAAATCGAATCTATACAGCACACAATTCACAATGACACAATACCATCTTCCAACTTTTCTATTTAATCTCATCCTTTCTCCAATCTCCATAACTCGAAAAAAAAAAATGAATCGATTCGATTAACTTACCTTTGGCTACAGAGATGTAGGCAGGCGGCGACGGAGTAGTGCGTACAACAGACAAACGGCGACGAAGTAGACACGAGAGAGAGAGAGAGAGAGAGAGAGAGAGAGAGATAGAGAGAGAGAGAGGCTTCACTTTTTCAGAGGACAAGAGTCTCGGGAGGGGGGGACTATGACAAAATGGCATTATTCTGGTATGGGTGAGTCGTTTTAAAAAATCCCGCTACCATAAAACAATGCCATTTTACAAAACGGCGTTGTGTTATGACTAAGGAGGTTTTTTTTTATATATAAATACATATATATTTATAATAATATATATTATATAGCGGGGCGGGGTTGGGCCCAGTTCATCCCCCATCTCTGCTGAGCAACTAGATGTGGACGAGGCCACCCACCCCCCACATCTAGCGGCATGGAATATCTCCGCCTCACTCATACAGAGGCGAGGCGAATGAGGGTGGGGAAGTAGGTTGCGGGGCTCTATTGCTGGCCCCTAATTTACATGAATTCTTATGATCGTTGTATTATGTTTTTATATATAATCTTTAGTTATTTTATAGGAACTTGATTTTTGGGACTCTCTTTCTATCTATATAACCTTCAAGTTTTTTCTCTTTATATCATACGGTATTCCAAGAAGAATAATAAAATCGAGCTACGTACCATCGTTTTCTTAAAAAAATACATCAACATGAATAATAGTACGCACTCTTTAAGTCATAAAAAACCAAAAAAGATAGTGTCTTAAGTCACGTCATCCGGTATTAACATCCTTTGATCATTAAAGCCTAAACCAAGCAAACACGAACAGGAAGATCAGAATTATTTCTCACCCATACCACACGTGAATGCTGGAATCACCGACAAATTTCCGACATGGAGGAGTGAAACAACAGATTCGCGCTAATAACAGAATCCATCAATGTTGTTGGAACTGACATCGGGAATGATTAATGTTGGAGATTATGCGATACAATGATGAAAGCTTGAATAATAGGCTAAATCATGATTAGCATAAAAACACGTGGAAAGAAAAATAAGATTAATGGTTTTATGTTGTCATTCATGTGGGGGAGGACTTTTCTTTTCGCTTTAGCTTTTAATTGACGATGATGGCACTTGCAGTACTCCTCTTTGACGGTTCTAAAGCGACCAGGTAGCCATCCCCTTCTGGCTTTTCCGGCAACATGTTCCCACATCCGCACGTGGGAATCATGTTTTCTCTGCGTCCACCTCATGATCATTTACTAAATCCTTTATTTTTTTCTTCTTTTTTTAAATCTCATTATATGCATTTCTTTACAGCCTATTTGTTGATCAGACTTTTACAAAGTTGGATTGTGCACTCTAAATGCATATAATAGGGGCTTAAAAAAGTTTTTTTTTTTTTTTTAATGTATAGAGACCAACTTTACAGTGGCCCATGATCCAACATAGACAATGATAAGAGTCCACTATGACTCATTTTTCTCCTAAATGGACCCAACCTATTATTATGTTTCTACCTTCCTTTTTAATTTAATTCTGTGATTCCTTGGAAAATAAAATCATAAGAAATGTTTGTTAGATGATATATGGCATATTGTTTTTACAGGGAAGTGGGGAGCTTGGAGTAAATAGGCATAGTGGCTTGCTGGCTATCTTATCTGTTTCGGTTTTCTTCTGAACTCTAGGTATCAGACTTTGATGAGAAACATATGCTTGTGTTACTGTTTCGGTCTGAAGTTTCCCCCAGTTTTGAAAAGTTTAGGCCCATTTGGATTTCAGGTCGGTTTCAGCTATCTAATCCTCCCATGACCGCTTACCATGATCTGCGGTCGTGGATACAAATGTGATGGACTCCATGGACGTTGAAACAAACATTGGTTTTGAATAAAGGCATCAAACATGGAATATGGAAGTGAGGGTCTAGATGCTAGAATAAATTTGTTTGTGCTTTGAGGTTCTGTGCGCATCCAAGTAGGGGGTGTTGATAACTTTAAAGAGAAAGTCATTACTAACAAAATGGTTGAAAATAGTGAACAAATATCAAACACAGATCAGTGTGAGATTTTCGCTTAAAAATGGCATTTACTTGATGTATTAGATTTATATGGGAAGACAAACTCTAACTGCCAGAGACAAGAAACAGATGAGCAATATACATACAACTACAAGAGCCTGTAATTGTGAGTTCTGAGGTCGAATTTCCAAGTCAGCTTTTCAACTGTCGAGAGTAATTTCAATGCACATACGGGAGCAACCTTTCCTACTTAGTAGTTTTTTAAGAGCTGCATTTTCCATCTCAGGAAACCGATCATATTATACATCCCCAAATATACAACAGTACAAGGTCCGGAGCTCACGCTCGGGACACTTAGACAGCATGCTGGATTCAGTCATCTTCATCCTCATCGTCATCCTCATCCTATACATAAGTAAAAGCCAACTTGTGTCAGGAAAGATCTAAGTTTGGTATAAATGCAAACAATATGATAAGTAACGGAAGGTGAATAGACAGCCAGTAGGTATGACATATTCAAAAAGCCCGTATCTGCAGCTGCATCTTTAGATGAGAATGCAAGCAGCAATAGTTGATGATGGCAATCGGTGATTAATATGTGCTGCTTTATTAAACGCTCTGGCCTGTAAGTACTGAGGAACTTTGCTTGCATCAGTTTTTCGCAGTTGAAGTAATGTGCCTTTGTTTAAGGGAGGCAAGCAAGCCACTGATTGTTTTTAAGGGAAACTTGTTCTAAGGTCTTATGATTATACCAATTACCCACCAAAACTCCTTAAAAAAAATCAAGTGCTGCTACACACCAAATGCACCTATTTACCAACAATAGGTTAGATAAGTTCACAAGTTTTTAGCTCTCCACCTAGGCAGAAGGGTAGTTGTCTAATACATTTGGTAAAACTATTTTATCTTCTTTTTTCTTTTTGGTCAAATCCCTGTATGTGTGCAGATGGCAGGTCAAACGATTTCTCTAATAAATGTCTAACAAAAAGTCCAAAAAAGGGCAAAAAAAAAAAAAAGGGTCAGAATAATGGAGTTTTTGGTGAAGATGCAGAGAAAGAAGGAGAGGAGAAAGACAAATTTTTTTTTTTGGGGGGGGGGGGGGGGGGGGGGGGGGGGGGGGGATTGCTGACATTAAATCCTTTCTGAAATCTTGAATAATTCAGTCTCAAGAGTACTTTAAAATTATACTGTTCATGTTCCGATGGATGACTTTGAAGTGTAACTTCTATTTCTAGCTTAACAGCCAAAAAAGTCAGCGATGGTTAGAAAATTATGAAGACGAGAAAGTTTGCTTTACTATTAGATGCAAACTGTTGCACATTCAAGACTTGAAAGGAAGACAATGCAGCTAAGTATGCATGGAATCATAGCTTGTAGTTATTACCTCCCCACTTTCCTCAACATCTTCATCATTCAGAGCAGATTTTGACTCTTCATCTTCATCATCATTATCATTCGTACTTTCCTGAATAAACAGTTGAGTAAAGTACTAAATGAAGCATAAAAGTATGAAGCACTTCATTCTTCCAAAAGAAAGATAAAAATTTCACCTGTTTTTTATTGTATGTTATCATAAGCTTCTCATAATCTGACTTCATTTGTGCTGCTTTCGCTTCATATGGAGATTTCTCCTGCCAAAATCCAGTCCAATTAAAAATCAATTAACAAATGCAAGAATCTCTACATATTCAGTAGGCATGAATCAAGCCACGGATGGAGAATAGAACTTACAGCACTAAAAAACTTAATACCCTGTGCATAACTAGTTATATCAACTAATTCATGTATGTGCTAAATTTCCAACTTGCCGCATCAATTAAGGGATGTATATGTCAAATTCCACCATCCAGTCCTTTCTTCAGGCCAAGCAATACAAAAAATTAAGGGCATCTGTAGTCTACACCAGACTGGATTGGCTTGGCCACTCCATTGAAGTTCAAAGTCACCGATAGCCAGGTCCAGTGGAAGCAACAGTGAAAGGTTTACGCAGCACCTTTACAAACAGAATCCATAGGTTTTCAAAGTTAAAGTAACCAGCTTAAGAGGTGATTGCACGACTTGTCCTTAATTCATTTCAACCCATTCAAGCACCTTCCAAGGAAAATAGTCTATTACTTACCGTGGCAGACAAGGATTTCCACTTCGCGCCTCCTGCTTTTCCAACCTGCAGCACAACAGGACGTAGCTAGATTAGTTTCAACTAACAGATAAAGTGAGTTATCAAACTCAGAAAAAACACTTTGAAAGTACTAGAAACACAAAATTTTAGGTAGCGGCTTACAGCTGAAACAGCTTTCACGTTGGGGTGCTCTTGCTTATAAGTTTTTCGAAACTCTTCTCTGCAGTGATTCCATTGTATAAGTTTAGCAACTCTTCAAAACCGGTAGAAATTATCCCCCCCCCCCCCCCCCCCCCCCCCCCC
>QEOT01006511.1:60152-78274 GCA_003123785.1 Pterocarya stenoptera
AAAAAAAAAAAAAAAACATGGGAGATTTGGAGAGACTCACAGAAAAACAAAGAAGGCACTCTGAGGCCTCTTTGGTTTGTTAGGATCTTTCTTGTCCAATTTTGCTTTCTTGGTCAATTTCAAGCGACTCTTATCAGCCTTAACTGCTGCCTTTCGCTTTCCAACCTTTCTGAAAAATAAAAATAAAAATAAAATAGAAGAAGAAAACGTGTACATGACACTAGCATTCACTAAAAAACCACATCCACTTCATGAACGAAGCAAGGGTGCCTTAGACTCTCTAATAAATGATTAACCTCAAATCAATAAGTAAGCAATTCAAAATGTGAAAAATGATCGGATGCAAAATCCAATAGAAACAGAACTACCTCTCCACAACTGGCTTTGATACTTCCGTTTTGTCCTTCCTTGTTGACGATCTTCCCTTCGCAATCTTCATTGTCAAAATAAAGATCCCTAACATAAAATGATTCAGTTAAAGCCAAGTCTATGCAGTACACCATCAACTAAGTATTAGATAAACAATGAAATTGATCTAAAATTGGCTAAAATTAGATTGACACGGCTTCAGTCCCCGCAAAAGGTGATTCCCATTGTTTAAATTTCTGACTACACATCTTAAGCTGTGTTTGGCGTTATATATGGATCTTTAGTAGCTATGATCACATAAGATATTAATGTCGAAGCTTTCATGAGCAAAATAAATGTTCGCTTTTCATGCAAAGCCATAAAACTACAATATTTTTGTCTTCTTCGAAATAAAATCGATCGGGCAAGCACATGTCAGTAGGCTTTTTCTTTCCCTTTCTTCCTTGCAAACGTGACTATGTTGCCGATAATAGCTTAAAATAAATCACAAGTATAATAACTGAAACAATAATACTGAATACCCATAAAGGGTTAAAGTCCAGAACTTTATATATATTCATAAGACTCTGCTCGAAAAGAACAAATTAATACGTACCCATTTTATTTGCTCATAGTTTTAGAAAAAAAGAAAAGAAAAGAAGAAGATAAAGACGACAGATAATATTCAGCATCGCATGCCCAAATTTACGATTAAAATTTAGAAACTATTTAACGGAAAATGAACGTACCTCTTCTGATAGAAGAGAGGGGAATAACAAGGCAAACACCAAAGAGAGGAAAACAGCAATCCAAGACGAGAGTAAAGCAGTGATACTGAGAAAAGATGCCGAGAAGATATTTGTGGGACTTCCATCAAAGCGACACGTGGTCATATTTGCGGGAATCTGAGGACGACTTTCTTTGGGGAGAATTTTGTTTTTGGGGGGCTATGATTGCGTACCTGCTGAATGAGGATTGGCCGATTTTAGACACCTCAATTTGTTTCATTTCTTGCACTGCGGGCGACTGTGGCCTCGGAGCTCTCTCCCTTGACGTCGTTTCAATACGACATGCCGCTTTCTATTTGACTCATTCGAACCGCAAACTTCAAAATAACTGTATCATCTTATTATCTAATCGAGGTAATTTTTTTAAATTTTTATATAAAATAAAATAAATAATTTAATTTTTTTAAATCTTAAAATAAAAAAATATTATAAAAATATTTTATTTAATTTTTAATTTTTATCTCAATTCATATCACCTCATCTGTAAAACTAAATAAAATCTTAAAGAAAGAAAATATTACATATGATAATCCTATACACTACTACACTACTGTTAGATTTCCATTTAATAATAATAAATTTATTACATCTTACATTATGAGATAAAAGTAAAATAATAGAGCGGTATATTATATTTTCCTATCTTATATCTCATTCAAAACCTTTTAGATCATGTTAGAATGCTGAAATAATCTCAACTCATTTAATATTCAAAATATCATTTAAATAGAAAAATTTTTCAATTTCAAATTTTTAACCATTTCATTTAATCATTACAATTTTTTCAAACTTCCGAACAAAATATAAAAAACAACTCAATTTTTTTAAATTCTAGAATAAAAATTATATTTTAACAATATTTTAAATTTATAATTTTCTATTTAAATTTTTTCTCTCTATTTTTTAAAATCTCATAAAATATCTTAATCTAAATAATTTAACTATTATTTACTTACTATTTCATTGTTATTGATAGATTCCTGATCTTAATCTCAACATCCAGAATTCGCGACTCGTGAGTGTAATCCGAGAACATGATGAAGAAGTCATTAATTGAGAAGTGATTTTTATATGTTTAAAAAATTGCCACAGATTCAATATAGAGTGTTCTGGAAAATAAAATATATGAATTGAATTGACGTGCTTAAATTTAATTTGTTCTACTTGTTTTTATAAAAAAAATATATATATTTCTTATTTAAACTTACAAAGTAACTTAGCTACAAGATGCTAATAAAAATAAAGAAAATGATTTATACACAATATTTTTTATAATATTTTACACAATTAAATTTTAATTGAGTAGTATTTTTATAAAATATCTTATAAAAGTATATTATTTTATAAAAAATATTTTCATTTTATAATATTATTATGTAGTGGGTTGTGATTACCATTATTCTAAAAATAAAAATAAAAGAAAAAAGGTGTAAATGCGAGACCAACCATTCAGCCTCACCAGTCACCACAGGCCAGCAGATAAGGCAAAAAGATGAGATGTGGCCGTTCGCAAGATCTATTATATGATATATTCCTCGTATTTGTATGCTCACACTGACACCGTCCCTCCTCAGTCCTCCCTGCTCCACCACTCCACAAAATATGGCCACCACTATTACATCTGCCACCACTTCCTACTTCTTCGGAACTCGTTTCCTTAACCCAAACCCTGGCTCCGGAAGATTCCAAGCCCGCTTCGGGTTCGGGCCATTCGGCGCCAAAAAGTCACCTCCGGCTCCAAAGAAACCTGCCCCAAAGCTGGTCTCGGACCGTCCCGTATGGTTCCCCGGCGCACAACCTCCTGAGTGGCTCGACGGGACCATGGTGGGGGACCGTGGGTTCGACCCTTTCGGGCTCGGGAAGCCGGCGGAGTATTTGCAGTTCGATTTCGACTCGTTGGACCAGAACCTGGCGAAGAACATGGCCGGTGAGGTGATCGGGACCCGGTCCGAGGTCGCGGAGCTGAATCCGACACCTTTTCAGCCATATTCGGAGGTTTTTGGGTTGCAGAGGTTTAGAGAGTGCGAGCTCATCCATGGTAGGTGGGCAATGCTGGGTGCACTTGGTGCCCTTGCTGTCGAGGCTCTCACCGGGGTTGCATGGCAGGACGCAGGAAAGGTAACGCATTATTAATTGTTCTTCGAAGTGCATCATAGCAAGCATTGATTTGGCTGGATTTTCTTTTCTTTTTATCCAAAGAGAGTTTAAAGAAAGAAAGGAAATAGTTAATATGGAAAAGGCAGATAATTAATCCTTAATTCCCTCGCATGGAGGTTGATTTTTTATGTATGTCACTTGGTTGAAAGTTTTCTTTGTCACCTAGTGACATGGTCCCCTGTATATAGGACCTGACGCAGCTTTCTGCTCATCGTGTCTTATTGTAAATCCACTCAAAACTTACGGTCGTTGTTGCAGACGACGATGATAAGGGCAGCGACAGAAACGACAGCGATGACGAAAAAGACATAACTTTGTGCAATATTGTTTTTGTTATTAGCTCGTTCTAGTACTTGCCCTTAATTAGCTTTTCCGTGCATGGTCACCATTGATCACGAACTTAACAAAACAAATTCGTGGGATTATTTTGATGATGATGATGATCAGGTGGAGTTGGTGGAAGGATCATCCTACCTAGGTCTCCCGCTTCCATTCTCTTTGACCACACTGATATGGATTGAGGTAATAGTTATTGGCTACATTGAAATCCAAAGGAACGCAGAACTCGATCCTGAGAAAAGGCTATATCCCGGCGGCCAGTTCTTCGATCCCCTCGGCTTAGCTGTCGACCCCGACGAGAAGGCCAGGCTTCAGTTGGCAGAGATCAAGCATGGCAGGCTAGCTATGGTGGTCTTCCTCATCTTTGCAATCCAAGCTGCTGCAACTGGCAAAGGACCAATCAGTTTTGTGGCTACCTTTAACAAGTAGGACTAGTGGCGTCTCTCACCTTCACAAAGCAGTCGTCTTTGAAAAATGAAAATTGAAATATTGATCTTCTCCGGATCGGAGTTCCCCCATTTGTCAGTGCTATATACTCAATAGAGCTTCATAAGCATCAGTAGCATCTTATGTATATATGTGAGCAAATCTCCCTCACTTTGACCTATTTTTCTTTGATTGATAAGTAACTAGTGGTATTCGACAAAGTAAACAACAAAACGTTATATTTGGGTAAAAATAATACACAAGAGAAGTAGCGTAGTTGAGAGACACAAAACGAAGCAAAGTAGCACCCCCACCCCAAGGCCTTGATGGCTCCTTGCCTCCTTTATCATCCTCTTTCTTTTTTTGTTTTTTTGTCGTTTCTTGCTTGATGCTTCCATACGCATTACTTACAGCAAATGCATTAAAAGAGGTGAGAAAATGAACTAAAGAAAGAGCTAAATATTATTTTACAGCACTAGAAGAATAGAAGGTATAATAAGTTGTATGATTGAGCTAAGAAGAAGGCTAGGTGAGACACGTACAGACAAGAAACAATTGGGAGCAATAATTAGTAGAATTTGTCATCAAATGCAGCATTATTGGTGGGGGTGGAGCTCATGCGGTAGGTAGGTAGGCAATATTCAAATGTTAAATCCACCGAATTTGGATCTCAAAGTGTCCCGAAATCACTTTTATTTTTTACTTAATGATTAAAAAAATATTTTTTAATAATATTGTGAATTTTTTATCTTTTTAAAAAATATTTATGATGATTAAAATAAACAAAAAAAATAAAAAGATGAAATACACTACAAGGGCACTTCACTTTTTCGATAGCTCATTTGTAAAATGAAAATTTAATCTCATATTTTCTTATCATTATAATTTTTTAAAATTTTTATATAAAATATAATAAACAATTTAACTTTTTCAAATATCAAATAATAATATATTAAAAAATAAAAATAATATTCTAATTTTATTCAACTTTTATTTAAAACCATAACTCACCTCATCTCATTATCTAAACTGCATTTATTTTTATTTTTATTATATTCCCCCCCCCCCCCCCAAAAAAAAAAAACCCATTTTCCAACCTCCCCTTCATATTATGTCATTTTTTATCCAATATTTACGAATTTGCACGCCTAAAAAGGACATAATATATAAGTATAAAGCTGATGCATACACATATTCATCATTTTTTCCTATATGAAATAGGGTTAATTAGAAAAAGATAAGTTCTAACAAGTCATATTCCAATTAACAAAAACAGCATTTATTACAAATGCTCACTTACTAAAGGCTACCAGCAACGACCTTTATCAATTATTAAATTTCTTCGTATGTATAAAGTTGCATCATCGAACAATTCTCATAAGAGAAATACTTCTAACAGGTGTCTCATGCAAAGTCTAATTATTGGAGACCAATGGAGACTCACCACGTAAGGGGTAAATACAAAACCAATGTGAGACGTGCAGTGGGGGATCTGAATCGAGATCCCCCCCTCTGGTCTGCTCATTCTCGCTCTCTCTCTCTCTCTCTCTCGAATTCGAAATCCCTAACCTCTCTCTCCCCTTCCGTCTCTCTCTTTCCCTCTCGTGGCCTGAAGACCTACAATTTTACCATCAAGGATCTCAAATCCTACAACTTTACCCGTCGAGGACCTCAAGACCTATAACTTTATCCTCTTCGTTCTCGATTTCCTCTCTCTCCTTCAGTAATTCCTCCCGAACTACCCTCGATCGACTCTCTCTCCTTCGATTTGATCAGTTAGAGCTAACTAACATTTGTATATGTGGCTGCAACCACTTCATATCTCAATTGGGAAAGAAAAACAAGCTGTGGTAAATATTTGTCCTCCCTCCCTTTTCCTTGTGGCATCAGCAACAAAGAAAAAGAAAAAAAAAAGTAATTGAAACTACTAAGGGTGAGAGAAAATTGAGGGAAGCTGAAAAAGCAGGTTGGTAAGCTTCAAGGAATGAATCTAGTTTTTCTCTATTTTTTGTTCCTTGGAATTCCACTGGGTTCAGATCTCAGCAATGGTTTTAGGGTTTCAGAATGGAGCAGCTAAGTTATTTTCCTTTTGAATTTGTTTTGTGGGATTTTCTGTGATTTTTGAAAAGGTGGGTCTTTTCTAGATTCCTCATGGGTATGCCTACGCACAAAAAGGTATTTTGATTCCTTTCAAAATGCTTATTGATTTAACACTGATATTATTGCTTTAAAACCTCCATCACTCTGCATTTTCCTGTTTGGATTCTACAATTCTACTTGCTCTGTTTTTCTTCTTTTTCACAAATTCAAAATCTTGGTGGCTTTGATAAGAGACATTGATATTATTCGCTTCCTTGAAATACAAATCAAACAAGTTTTTAGTTAGTGAATTGAGGAAGTAAACCCATAAAAAAATTTTTTAAAAAAAATTGAAGAAGTAAAAGAGACAAAGAGTAGTAGGCTTCAACAGAATCGAGAGAGAGAGAGAGAGAGAGGATGGAGAAGGGGTGGGTTTCGACAGAGCAGTGCCCCCATTTTTTATTCCTCTGCAGCGCATCTTATTAACAATAAGATATGTAATCCACGTGGCCCATTATGATTGGTTTCCGTTATTTGAAGAACAACGGAAACACTTGTGTGAAGATATTCTTTTCTTGTAATCGACTTTTTAGTTGTCCTTTATACATAACTGGCAAATTTAGATTATTTTTTGCTCTTTATTTTTAAATAAAGCACAGAAAGTTCACAATTTATCTGTTTATTAAATAATTGCTTCATTACAATGAGATTAGACTTGGTACCAAACTTGATATATATGTCCTAAAAAAGTTTCATCCTAAACTTGAAATTCTTGCAACGTTGATTTGATATTTTGAAAAAAAAAATATTTTATTTAATAGGAAATCTGTAGTTATCTACAAGATATGGATATCTTACATGCAATTTTATTATTTAAATATATTCTGATCTAGAGATATAATAGGACGATATTTTTATAATTATTATGTAAAGAATCTTGTTATTTATAAGTCGGGTGTTAACATATCATTTATTGTGAAATTTATTAAACTTTAAAAAAATTAAAAAAGGGTGTTGTAAAATATAATTATAAACAAATTGTAAAATATGACCGAAAAAGTTTTCACAACTGGATTGTATTACTCAAAAGGCCAAAAATAGTAAACACAGAAGTCAGGTTCCACGTTTTTGTTTTTATAAGGAGCAATCAGGTTCCACTTTCGCGGACAAAGTGGTATTATAACTGATTAACGTGATTGCTACTCCGTCCCATTTTATTGCGACTAAAGACTATTCCGAAGGTCACAAACCGGAGGTAATATTCAGCGAATCTCTCGCTCTTTCGTTCTCCTCCTGGCATCTCTTTTCGCCTTCTTCACGCATGCTTCATCTGCTTTGGTTTTTGACATGCCTTTTTATTCAAGCTAGTGTCTTTCATCGTTTTTCTCAACGACCCTCCAACTGAATTCTCGCGTACTCTCCGAATTTGATTGATAGGTTTTGTTAAAACTCTAGGAAGGCATGGGGAGGTTGTTTGTGGTGAATCTCGAGGGGAAGATCTATAGCTGCAAGCACTGCCGGACCCATCTTGCACTTTGTGAAGACATCGCTTCCAAGGTCATTTTTCATCTCTTATCTCCTTCTAATCAGTTAGATATCTCTAAATTTGTTACAATCTTGGGAAATTTCCATCTGGGTGTTGTTAATTTGTTTGATTTATGCCGGATTTGCTATTTTTGTATGCTTTTTTTCAATGAATTTTGTTTGTTTTTATTTATTTTTTGTTTTTACTTTTTCGGGTGTTGAGTTGTGTGATAACGAGTTGTAATTTGTATTTTTTTTTTCTTGGGGATTTTCGTTGTCAGATATGGAGAAGTGAGGTACGATCTATGCAATGAGAGAGAAAAAAAGGCTAGGGCTGTTTGGATTGAGAGGAAAGTTGAGATGAGTTGAGATAGTTTAGAAATACTAGAATAAGATATTTTATGAATATTATTTTTTAATATTATTATTATTTTAAAATTTAAAAAAGTTAAATTGTTTATTATATTTTGTTTGAAAATTTGGGAAGATTATTTTAGGATTTGAAAAAGTTGAATTTTTTTTTATATTTTGGTGTGGGAATTTGGGAAGATTCTTTTGGGATTTAAAAAAATATATATTATTATATTTTGTGTAGGAATTTAGAAAAGTTATAATGATGAAGATGAAGATGAGTTGAGATGGGTTGATGAGAGTTTTGAAACCAAACAGCCCAGGCTATTTAGGCTATTAAAGAGCACTTTTCGCTCATAAACGAGAGGTAGATTTAGGGCTTTTTTTTGTTTTTTGTTTTTTTTTTTCCTATTTTTGCCTCAGCAAGTAAAATATTCATAGATAAATTAGCAATTACAAGATACAAGTTCTAATGGGGTGGAAGTCCTCTGTAGTCTTCCCAAAACCAACATATACATCACGAAAATAAGAAAAAATGATATAGAGCTAAAAGTTTAGCTTACGTCCATTTTCCATCAGGGAAAGTCGCTTGAAATTGTTTTAATATGGTCTGATAAACAGACTATAATACTGCGGCGAGAAGCCGAAGTGAAGGGTTGTGTGCTGCATCTTATTGGCCTGGACTGGCTGGAAGAGACTTTCATGTCCACTTTCACTTGATCCTTGGTTAGGGAAAGCGGGAACATAGGAACATATCAACCGGAGGATGCGTCAATACGCCGGCATAGGACCTGCACTGTTTGTGGTGGCGCGTGTTGTTCACGCGCTACTCCAGAAAATAAGGTAGTGGTCGGATTTGAGAGATCTGAAGCCACTGATCCCAGCAAGTAAAATATTCATAGATAAATTAGCAATTACAAGATACAAGTTCTAATGGGGTGGAAGCCCCCTGCAGTCTTCCCAAAACCAACATATACATCACGAAAATAAGAAAAAAGGATATAGAGCTAAAAGTTTAGCTTACGTCCATTTTCCATCAGGGGAAGTCGCTTGAAATGGTTTTAATATGGTCTGATAAACAGACTATAATACTGCGGCGAGAAGCCGAAGTGAAGGGTTGTGTGCTGCATCTTATTGGCCTGGACTGGCTGAAAGAGACTTTCATGTCCACTTTCACTTGATCCTTGGTTAAGGAAAGTGGGAACATAGGAACATATCAACCGGAGATGAGTCAATACACCGGCATAGGACCTGCACTGTTTGTGGTGGCGCATGTTGTTCACGCGCTACTCCAAGAAATAAGGTAGTGGTCGGATTTGAGAGATCTGAAGCCACTGGTCCTAGTGGTGCCGCTCGTGACAGCGACAGGCTCTCTTTGGTGTGTGGCGCGTGAGAATCACGCACTGCTCTTTTGAGCAGTTTTCTTCGACCGTCTGACAGATCAACAGTTGGAGAGTCTGCTGGTGAGGCGCATTGTGGTTGTAGGTGGCCAGTAGGCAGTAGATCAGCGCATCTTGGTGCTACGATGAAAAAAAAAAGCTCCGGCATTGACCGGACAGGAGGAGGGAGGGAGGAGTCGAAACTCCAACCCCCCCCCCCCCCCCCCCCCTCTGGGAGGGAGGAAATGTGAATCACGCGCTGCCCTTAGGCCTTTCATTTTAATGTACATGTGCTCGGTTTCTAAGTGCACATGAATGCGAGCTTGATGATGCTTCTAAATAATTCCATCTGGGAGACTCTGATTTGATAATTTTTAAGCTGGAAGCTTGGAAGATCTCTCTTTGTGCCTCTCTCATAATTTGTCGATAGCAGGTTATTTATTTAATTTAATGTCTTTTGATGAAAAACGGATTTTAAAGCCCAATAAGTGGACGCCACTTCTTTATCTTTAGCATCTTAACGAGGTATACTGATAGCAATTATCTCCAGTGGTATGAAAACTCGGGAAGGTAATTATTTTTTAATTGTTAATGAGCAGTGGATTCATTCTTTTATTCTGGGCACAAGTTGTGCTTCTAAACTTAATCAAAATGATTTGTATCAAATTCTAGTTGTATGAGCAGCCGGCATATAGAGGACTACAAAGGACGACTTTCCTCTGGAACTTCTAATGAAGGGAGAAACATCTTTAGCGTTTTGAAAATAATTGTATTGCAAGCACACATACATGCCCTTATGCATGGATATACAAGTCCATGTGTATGCATGCGCGGATGTATGCTGCCACCAGTCTGATAGGACAGATTGCAGCACTTGTAAAGAGAAATTGCAGATGATGGTAGTCTGTTTGTAATATGTGGATGATGCTATTCAATTTTGGTGATAATTAGCATATATAATGCTCTTTCCGCGCCTCCCCCCCTCCTTTTAACTGTCTACATTTTTAATTTCCACTGTCAAACCAATGCTAATTGGGAGTTTAGAAGAAGCAATAATTCTGAGTTCTGACTACATGTTTTGCTCATGTTTTATTCAGTCTTTCCACTGCAGGCATGGAAAAGCTTATCTCTTCAATAAGGTGTAAGTTTCCTTGATTTTGGGAACCTCAACATAATACAACACCGCCAAATAATCTGCATATAACTAACTTTGAAGTGGACCGACAATCCAAAAAGTTGCCAATGCCATAAGGTGCTAGTTACAAAGTTGTACTAACACTGACCAAGAAAATGCTGTGCCAGTGAAAATAGTTACTGTTTTATGCTTCAAGACACGAGCAAGATGCAAGTTTGTATGCCTCTTGCTTGTTCTGGAACTGGCTAAAGATATACATTCTATCAGTTATCTTTATGCTCTACTTAATATATGCGTTGAAGTTAGTTTATCATCCGTTTGGTTATTACTTTATGGGCATCAATCTACATATATCATTTTCTATCTCTTGTCCATCCACTTGATTACAAGAGGAGGAATGAATTTCAAGGGCTTCCCAATCACATGCTTGCTTGAAAAATTAAATCAATAAGCTTTTTATGCATTTTTCTTTTCTAATTTTCATCTTCAATTCTTTGACAGAGTGAATGTGTCTGTCGGTGAAAAAGAAGAAAGAGTGATGACGACTGGGATGCACACTGTTGCTGACATATTTTGTGTTGGTTGTGGATCAATAGTAGGGTGGACATATGTAAGATTTAGATGCATAAATTCAAAAAAATTTGGTTTATATTTTTCCATGTGATAGCTGTTAGTTGTTTTGATGGTGTTTGTTTTTCCAGGAGACTGCCCATGAAAAAAGCCAGAAGTACAAGGAAGGAAAATCTGTGCTCGAGAGGTCAGTAGATATTTAAAGAAATCAAATTCCAATTCCGCTTTTTTAGAAGAATTTAAGGAGAAAACAAGAATTTAAAATGATTTGGCCTTAGAGGCTTACTCACCCTACTAGAAAGCTTAGAGGTAATATTTTTATTTATTATGTTGAGTTCATCAAATAATTTAGTGCATAGGGTGAACTTTATATAGGAAGCTGGTTAAATACAAGTGACAATTCTAACCCATGTGGACTTGGACTAATATCTATATATATATATATATATATGGTTACAATTTTGAGCAGATACAAGGTTTCAGGTCCCGATGGAAGCAATTACTGGATCAGCCATGGAGCACATATTGGTGGAAGTGATGCAGACGATGCTTAATTACCCTTGGATGATAGAGTTACAACCTCCTACTCTATTTGTATCTAATTTTTTTTAAATTTTTTATTATACTTATACTTAATGGTTAAAGAAGTGACTGTTACTACCTATTTACAACTATTAGTTGTTGTTCAAACTCCTATTGAATCGTAGGTACTGCCGATTGCTGTCTTTAAAATTGGTAGGGCAGAATGCACTCCTTTGTTCGCTATTCTATAATATCCGATCCATCCTCTCTTAATTTCTTCTTAAGCTTGCGGTGGAAGTTTGTTTCTGCACATCCGCTTTCAGTTCTTGGATGCCTTACCTCCTCCATAAAGAAATTGATTCTGCATGTTCCCAAATCCGTTCTCAAACATGTAGTGGTCTGATAAGAAGAATTTGTATATTAATCAAAAAGTATAAATTACATGCCAAACATGCTGAACGTGGGGTTGTATAGAAGTCCAGTTCATTTTATGGACTAACTGCATGAACCTGGATTAGTAATCTGTACTTCATTATTGGACATTGGTCGATTGAGCAAACAAACCAATCTCCAATCGAAGTAAAAGTTAAACTACAACACATCTCGCTTTCGACTCTGCAATATGATCAACAGAAAACACGTGCAGTAAACTAAGTTTCTACTCTGAACATACATCCTTTGCTTGAGATAAAAATCGAGGGAGTGATCTTTTCAAAATAATCAAATCAACCAAGTGAACAGACCATTCGCTCAAACAGCTCTGCACCCACAACATTCAACTGCGATTCCAAGTAACTCCTTACTGCGATTCCAAGTAACTCCTTTCAGCGCTTGTAGTAGAGAAACAATGCCAGAGAGTGAGTAAAAGCACGGAGAATTAAAAAACATAATTCAACTGGTTAGTAATTTCTTCCATTGGACGCAGTTTTTAGTTCCTTATAACTATTTCAGTATAAGTGTGGGAGCGGCCTTCTATTAGTGAGAATTTGTGATCAGACGACTAGATTATTTTTCCCTCGACTTCTTCTTTGGTTGTTACTCATATATTTTCCTCTACCAAATCCAAACGGAAACAATCACTATTACTTCAAAATGAGTAAATATGGTATGAGCTGCCTAATTAAACTTCATAGTCAAAATGAGAATAATAAGATGACGTGGAGTCATCAATGCACCAGGTTGACAATGCATATCTTGTATGATTGTATCTCATATGAGATCTATTTGGCCCAATTAAAATATTACAGCTGTTACCAAGTTCCATTTCAGTTGAAGCCTGATCACTGCTTTAAGCGACTGATTCTCCGAGCTTTCATATCCAATATCAATCGTTTCTTCTTCCTCATTCTTAAAAACATCATTCGAGTCTTGGTGAAGGATGTCAACAGGATGCGTTTCCATGACTTGCGAGAAATGGGCGGTGGTGAGGATTCTCCATTTTGTAAAATCTCAAAATCTGATAAGACTACATATGGCTTTCTGTCAAGCAAAGGCCCGGCAATTTCAAAGGGGACCCACCTAGAGACAAGCTTTCAGTTTTGTAAGCCAAGAATATGCTAAAGTATCTCAGATGATCTGAGTTTATCTATAAATAGTAGTAAGTTAAAATATTTGAATGAGTTTTGTGTAAGAGTGTGAGTCCCTTCAATGATTGATTTGTTGTTGTAGTGCTGGAATAATTATGGGAAGTTGAAAAAGTAGTAAATCCCATCAGTGATTTGTCTTCTCAATAAACAGTGATGAAAACACGACCCACTTGAGATCCTTCATAAGGGCATACTTGTGTGCGTTTGGATGCTGAGTATATGTCTAATGCATGGAACTACCTCAGTATTCAAACGTAACCTAAAACTTTGAACGCCACATAGACAAGCAAAACGTGATTTATCCTTGTTTTGTTTGTTTATTTGTTTGTTTGTTTTGATGGTGGGAAGCAATATCTGGATGGTGCAACCACGTTCTCAAATCTCTAGGTAAATATTCTCTATTACAAATTTCTAGTACTTTTTTTTATAAGTAATCTCCAGGAATTTTACATACAATATATTTTTTATCTCAAGGGTGTCTTGATCATTGACTCTGGTTTTACTCACGAATGTCAGAAGTTTCTCAAACCAAAACTTAAGAGCTAGTGATGGGGATGAATGCTGATGCGTTATAACTTTGTAAGATAGATAAAGTAGAGAAGGGAAACAGTTGATAGATATAGAACTTACTGGTAACGAAGAGGACAGAGAAGCTCGGATGGGCGATATGCTGCTTTATATCTCATCTTACTGCAGGAATGAATATAATAGCCAAGATAGTAATATTGAAGACTAGGGCAATGGGCTTGATTTTCTCTGACCCAACCTATTTCTTGCAGGGCTGAGTACTTCCCTAGTGATAGGAAGGCAAAGTCCGGGTCCCAGAACAGGTATTTACTTGACAAACATCTAGGGAGGATATCTATTACACCAACTGCAACTAGCCTGCCATCAATCACATATTGCTGATGGAAAGAACCAAAGCCACAATTAGGAATGATACCATCACCAGTTGATGGAACAAATACTAAGGGAGTGTTGACCAAAAAGCTTCGGTATAAGCTTTCAGTGACATGATCTGGTGTATCATTATGCACTTTAATCTGATATTTCCTATATAAAGCAAATTCTTCTGGATCGAAATTGGACCTTTTCAAAAGTATCTCAAGCCTCCGCCTTTCCCCCTGAGGTTGTTCAGTGCTCTTCTTCAAACAGCACTTTTTACTTGCACAACCTGCTCCAGATTTTGAACTTGAATGAATTTCAACACTTCCATCTGATGAAGATTTCTCGCTAGCAGAATAAAAATTTATGTGTCCATTGCAAGCCTTGATTAACAGATTATCAGTTTCTGCCAGGTGACTTAAAGAACTTGCCAGTTTTTCTGCAATATATTTTGGAGACAACTCATCTTCTTCTGCAGAGTGTCTTGATAGTTTTGGCTGCTGTTTATCACCTGTCTGTGCGCGCCTTATAGCAGCAGCTATTTTGAATGCAATATTACTGGAGTACAGCAGATCTTCTGATCCTTTAATTAGTAGCTTCCTTTTGGCTTGTGCAACCGCTTTGACAGACGCTTTTGGCAATTCAATATCATAATGATATTCTCCACTTTCCTTGCATGTGCGTATTGCATTTTCAATTTGGTCAGACAAATAATTCAATAGTTGTTCTGCTTTGCTATTCGTCTCATTGTTACTGGACAACAATTCCTCTGTGGACAAGCTTGAAACTTCATTACCAGCACAGCAGGATGTATCCTTAGAAGGTGGATCATCTATTAGGTTAACTGGTTTCTGAATATCCAATGTGCCATCTAAAAACCTAGGCATGACAGGCTGTCAGTACCCTATACAGAACAAAATTCAGAACAAGATAAGCTGTGCCTAGAAATAAGAGCTATAACTAGCAACACCAAGCAAATCAGTTTGCTGATATTGAAGGAGGATGTCACCAGCTATCGCAATCTACTAAAATCCCTATGAAAACCCAAATAGAAAAGATAACCCATGGTCTAATCTGAGAAATAAGTGAGAAAATATTTGACATATTAGTAGGAAGAAAATACTCATTAGATGAGATCATCTTAACTTCCGAAGTTTGATCCTCTAATAAAGGTCAAAATACACCCCTTTCAACTCTTTAAGTCATTAGGGATGCTCATCAATCAGGGTAGCTCAAATTTTCTGGTAGAGATAATATTAAATTAATGACAATATCTTCAGTTAAAGCATAGCATAAAAGCTGGTAAATAATAAAGTATAAGCTAATAAAAGAATATGAGTTGCAAATGACTAAACATACAAAAACTTAGGTTACCTTTGCATTCGTTTAGACACCCGGAGTTGCTCTTTAGAAGGAAAAAAATCAGCTGCCTGCAGACGAATAGTGTAAGAAGGGCAGCATGTCGTTTCCATGTCAGGTTTGTAGAGTAAGGAGCCAGATCTCCTCCAACCTTGGTCAAGAAGATCTGCCAAAGGGCCAATAGATTTATGTAAGGGCAGTCAAGACATAATCATAACTAGCAGAAGTGCTGAAAACCTGAATCTTATTATGGTTTCAGAACAATGAGAGCCAGCAAACCAGAAAACAGAAGAGAAAATAACCATTTAACCCCGACATATAAAAGAAAATCTTTGATATGCATTACAATATCATAATATTCATCTGTACGCTCTAGAGGCACTTATCACAATGTCATTACTCACACTAAATATCCTATTTAATTAGGCACAGACAGCATGGAAGTTTTTTAAAAATAAAATCTGTAACATAACAAAAATAACTAAGTTTTTCCTCTAGGCCCATATTATTCTCATTCAAGGAGATAAATGATGGCCCTCAGTAGTATTACCAGGGCCTCCAGGGATTGGGGGAAGACTTCATAGATAGACATAACACTACAATTGCCATGGCACCATTATATATCACATATAGTGCAGACTAGTGAGACAACCACAAAATTCCCAGTGGCACAGCAAGGACATGCCACTGCAAAGTTTGCTGTTGGGTAACAATGAAAAAATGTGACCCTTTCTGGCACAATAATCAACTGACTGATATCTGCGTGCAAATAACAAGTGTTTGCTTTGCAACATAGAGCAAGAAGCTGCTTCCACCTTGATAGTCATCAACCGTGATTCTATTCGCCCACGAACCTGCAAAAGAAAAGAGAAACCAGAAGAAAAAACTAAATGAGAAGCCTTTTACCTTACTCGTGTTTGTTTTAGACAAAGAATAGTGAAATAAACATGTATGTGTGCGCACACACAAGTGCACACGCACGCATGTATGTTTGCAAATGTTGTGTGGGTGCAAAAATTAATCTATTCACTTTTCAAAATCCAAATGGGAAACTATTTTTTTAAGGACAACCCCTATTCAATATGAACAAACGATCTTTTGCTTTCAATATCTCAATATTACATAATATGAGCGCCTTTGCCTGAGTCACTGCCTGTGCTATATTGTCAACAAAGGACGCCTCACCGATCCAGTTTTTCCCAGTATCATGTCAAAGAATGATCAATGGACGAGGAATGCTCACGAAGCTCAATTATTTAGGGTGAATTTGCAAATACTCATAGTAACCCTCATAGTTTAGCAAAATTAACAAATCAACAAGTCCTCACAAGCGTACGCACTTTCACGCATGGAAACTAAATAAAGATTCGTCCAAAATTCAACAAACGCATCCTTTCCCAATTAACAAAGGAATAAACCCCATATGAACACAAAATAATCACTAAGAAATAAACAGTTTGTTCAATCACAACCAAATCATAAAACTAATAATTCAGCATATTTACATTATTCAAGAAATAACAATAATTAATAAATAGAAAGAAAGACGGACCGTAAGAGATGCTGGTTCGACCGGGGCGTCTGCAATAGCCGCATAAGCTTTTGCGCCTTCCGTAGTCTGCCACAACGCTTTCCCCTCTGCTACTGCTGAAGCCGCTACCGCTACTGCTACTGCCGCCATCGCTCCTCATAATCCCCGCCATTAAACGACTTCGGCAAACACCACCAGACGCTTCGTTTCTGTCAAAATTCTTTGTCCCAGACTCCCAGCAAAGTAGTCTGAGATTCGATCGCACCCTTGTTTACAGTTGTTCTCTCTCTAAAAATATTACTCTCACACCCACGTCAGCAAAATTAAACGCAACATGCGGATGCAAATAAAAAGTGTAAAATATATGTCAATTTTAAGTAATGTTAGGTCAATTTTAATTAATGCTAAATAATAGAGTAGGTAAGTCTGGTACATTTCTTTTTTAAAAAAATTAGGATTTATTATTAGAAAAATATATTTTTTATGTGTATATTAGATTTAATTATTTTTTTAAAAGAAGTACATTGAATTTACACGTTCTATAATTATTATTTCTTATTTGGGAGTTGAATCCAAGACTTCCATTTTAAAAATTTGAGTATTATGCAGTTATATGCTTTTAGTGACATATTTTATAATTACATTTAACATTATTCTTAATAATTTTATATTAGAGTAAAAATGATATCAAGAGTTGCACACTCACTAGAGAGACAACGGGGGGAGAGAGAGAGAGAGCAATTGTAGGTTTCTCCCCTGGTTGGTTTGGTTTTTTACTCGCAGAGGAGGCTGCATGTGAATGATCCCACGATGGTCGAGCTTATCTTGACATCATCTTACTGGTCGGTCACCCTCGTTATGTCCCTCAGCTTGAGAATCGACTCAACAATCAGCAGGCTCAATAAAATTAAATTTTAGTTAAAAAATAGTAAAAAAGTAAACTAAAGTGTAATAATAATGGACTCAAAAAATAAACAATAATTTTAACTTTAGATTATATCATTAACTAAATTTGTTGAGCCAAATAAGCTAGCCAAATTTTATTTTTGGACTAAAATATTATATTTCCGCTGCTTGCTTCTCTCCCGTGCAAGTAGAAATGTATTATTTTCTATTGCTCGCTCCCCCCCCCCCCCCCCCCCC
>QEOT01006511.1:85679-121987 GCA_003123785.1 Pterocarya stenoptera
CTCTAGGTCAGTTACCGACTCGGAGATCGTCGATTACGATAGCAAGCGGTGAGATTTAGAAGTCGACTAGCTTGATCTCTGTATCTTCGCACATGGATAATTTGGTGGAATTTTGTGGGGTCTCTAAGTTTCTGTTTGTATATGGGTTCGGATCGATCCGTGTTTGTGGTCTTTGTAAGGATATTCTCTTTATTTGGTAATGATCAGTGTTCGGTGATCGGATCTTATGTTGCGGTAAATTATTTATGCTTTTGTTTTCTTTTCAAATTTTTGAATCGAGGGTTGAATTTTCGATTTTTTGCTTATTGTTGGGGGCTTATTTGTTAGGAGCTTCTTTGTTGGGGGTTTCAGTATGATTTTTGTGCTTATTTCATGCTTAAATTTCCTCCTTGTTCTCTGGAAATTCTGACTTTTGTTTGGTTGGCAGTTTTATTTCATACTTGCTTGTGTATGCAACTGAATTCTTTGTAAGGTGATATCTGTTGCGGTATTTGTTCTTATGCAAGGCCCAATAGCATATGTTGAAGGTAAAGGAATGAGCTTTTCTTAGTTTAAGGATGAGGGCTTGTGCATCGAGCAATGTGGCATTTCTGAATATGTCCTGTTTCAGTCCTTGAATGGTTGTTCCTGTTTTCTTCATCCTGAAATGCCTCTTTCCCAGGTTTTTAACCTTATTGGTAACGGATTGGCAAGAGGAGAATGGGATCCATAATATGTTAATTTTCCATCTATTTTAAGATTGAGATGCCATGGGGTGGATATATGGTAACCACATCATAGATGCTTTTTGAATGAAGATATATTCGCCAGACATTCGTTTCCATGATATCTTTTACCATCCAAAATTAGTGTTCCTATAAAAGCTTAAAAGATTATAGCAGTTATCAGCAAAAGCATGAAAGCTCATTACAATGGGATACTTGTACAGCATAACTCAGTCCATGGCTGGTGATATCATACATATGGCTTTGCGTTGCATTACCAATTTACCAGCATAGGACAAACTAGCATGAGAGCATATACTCTTTCTTAACAGGGGAGTTCTGAAGGAGATCTTCAGCAATCTGATCTCATCGAGGGTTTCATACTTCCGTTGTTCAAGTAATTCATTGAGATATACAGTTAGTTTTGTTTGCCAGTTTTGGGACTCAAGGCCAAGGGAATACCATGATCCCAGAAACAGGAACAACTTCTGGCAACCAGGAAAAGCGTTCTTCTCTTTGTCAAATGTGGAGTTCATTGGTGCTAACCCTCGTATTCATTCTTCTGCCGGTGTTTCGGTTTAACAAGCCAGCCCTATCTAAAGGACGGAAAGTTGCCCTTTTCCATACCATAATTTATATGGCTCGTTTCTTTATCGTTATTTTTTCACTTCTGCTTCCATTTGGCAGTCTTTCTTCACCTATGCCACAGCACATATATACGTGCGAACAGATTTTGAGCAATTAGTAGATAGTCTCTAGAATTATGGATATATAGTACTCTCGCACTATCTTCACCTGATTACTTGATGCACGAAACTTTCAGAAGTGCATATCTTTTAATACAATCAGTCGACATCCCATCAAAATAATTCTTGCAGAACTGCTTTTAGAGTGGCCCCATTTTAAGTTGATTATGACCCAACGGTACATTTGGCCGTGGGTGTTCTTAATGCTATGCCTTTCATATTGTGGCAAGAAATACGATAGAATTTCAGGCACAAAATGAGAAAGTAGCTTGAGTTCTGTTGAGAAGCTTTACCTTTTACTAGATTTTATTGAGAAAGCAAAAATTAATTAGGTGGGTATCCAACATCTTCTTCATCCATATAATTTATGAACAAAAGTGGATTCGGCCAAGTCAATGGCACGGGCGAGACCAGCTGCCTTGTTCTGACATTCCTGTTGTTCGTCCTCGGGAATACTGTCAGCCACTATACCGGCACCGGCTTGAAGGTTAGCAACCCATTCCTGGCGCCTGGTTGCATCCTTGTAGGAGTACATAGTGTCATATCGTTTTCCTGTGGGAAATACAATGGTCCTGAGGGCTAGCGCAATGTCCATGTCCCCAGAAAAAGAGACACTTCCGAATCCGCCACTGTATGGCCCACGCCTTGCTACTTCCAACTCATCAATTATTTCCATGGCCCGGACCTGAAACGATAACTAATGACAACCGGAAGAGAAAGCGAGAGAGAGAGATCTAAAACTAGCGATCTACTTTGCTCGAGCAGCACGCATTTTTTTGTTTTTTTTATAAGCACTTCGTCCTTGTTTAGAAACAAAATAGGCGGAAGAAGGTAAATGAAGAGAAGTGAATCGAGCAAAATAACTCCGAACCTTTGGAGCTCCACTAACAGTTCCAACAGGCAGTGCGGCACGCAGGGCATCCCAGCAAGTGAGATGATCTTGCAACTCTCCCGTAACCTGCACCGTGATGCTTTTAATACTGTAGTGTCACATTGGTTTATAGAGCTTTTCAAAGCAATTTTAACGTGACACTCGGAAATCACATGGAAGCAGGCATTATTATCTATCACCACAATCAATATGAAATTTATAAAAAAAAAGGAAATTCACCTTTTACCTCAACCTGGGAAAGTCAACAAAGGAATATTATACAAACACTACATATGGCAAAACACTCAATACTGCCAACAAAAGCCAAAACAAACGATTTCAATTCACTTGATATTCGAATGCCAGACCTAATTCCATAAACCACCAACCAAACACAGTGGAAGCAAGGTTTTTCGTCCACATAAACTGAAGTAGACATTTATATTTTTTTTGAAGTAGACATTTATATTTTATTACTGTAAACAAAGTGCAATAATTGTTTCACCTTAGGGCTGATAGTATTCAACTCGAAACTGGAATACACATCCCCAACGTTTAAGTTCTGCAGTTGCTCACTCATTTATTTGAGGCACCAAATATTATATATATATATTATATATCATGTGTTTCCTAACTCAAGGTTTCTGTCCTACTCAACTATCAAGTAATAGGGCAAAACCAGGACAGATGACACAGTTCATCTTACCTATGCTTTCGGCAGATAATCACAAGAAACATTTCATGTTACAATTTCAAACAACAAGAGACACAAAAAGCGCAGATCTTACTGTGGAGCTTATGTGCATCACATGGGAATACCGTTCAACATTCATAAGCCTTTCCACCTTCACGGAACCATATTTGGAGACCTAAATCAAGAATCTATGTCAGAAATACCAGTTTTTTGCAGCTAACAGTAAGTCATTAATAAGAAGTTATGCCCTTTCTACTGCAACATAGAAGAGAAGATATGTTTACTCTAATAATTTTCATAATCCACGGACCACAACCATGGGTCCATTCATAGAGACAATAAGCAATTATTCATGGGAAAGATAATAAGAGATTTGTAGCTTTAACAATGAAGCTTCAGGTTTTATATTTCCTCTTTAATTGACGAAGGCACAGCATGATATAACTAGCAGCTTCTAGAAAATAATAAGGAGAACTAAAACACAAGATATCCAACAAGAAGCTTTTCAAAAGCATAGACTAAATTAAGCACAACTAATTGCTCTTAGCAGATGGATATTATACAGGATAGATACACAATGGAAACGACTAACAACTATTGTACTACTTAATGGCTTCAACTAATTACAACTTCAAATATGTCATTTTAGTGACAAAGGAAAGAAAGATGACAGAATAAGAAAGCAATTACAAGGAGTAAGTAATGCAGCCAACACAAACAAGTTAAAGAGTCTAGAGCTTTAAAAGTTGCAAAACTGTCTAGATTATTAGGAAAAGATTTAGCAGAATTAGAAACCTTTCCAACATCATTTCGACCCAAATCAACTAGCATGATGTGTTCTGCACATTGCTTTTCATCATTAAGCAGCTGAACTTCTAACATCTGATCTTCATTCTTTGTCTTCCCCCTTCTTACAGTTCCAGCCAACGGTCGGTTGACAATCTTATTCTGTCATGCATTATAAAGATGGATATCCTTGTTCGTAAATGGTCAGAGAATAAGAACAATATTGGAGTTAAGAAAGGAGCTGGTCCTTTTGTTTGAGGATTTCAAATCAATGAATTCCCAAATGATATGTGATAGTTTACCTTCCTTGCACGTGTAAGAATTTCTGGACTTGAAGCAACAAGAATGCATCCTCTAGCCTGATGGGGAACAATATAAACAAAAAAGAAAGAAAAAGTTCCGAACAACTTAGAAAACTCACAAAACCAGGATATTGCAATTACAAAAGGTTTAAGAGATCCAAACTTGTAAGTAAGTCATATATGGACTTGGATTCACAATCCTCAATGCTCTATATACTTCAAATGGGTCTGCAAATGTTCGGCGCTCAAAACGTTGACTTAATACGACCTGGAAGATATCCCCTGCCAGAATATGTTCTTTGGCCTGTAGTACAGCCTTCTTAAATTCTTCGCTTGTCATGGTTGATTTATTTAAAGAAGGACCAAAACGGTGAGTTTCTAATTCCACAAAACCCGAAGCAAGCCTTGGGCTGTAAAATTGGGAATCAAACAAAAAATTTATAAGGTAACTTTACTACCTCCAGTATTTTATACAAAGAGCAGCAGTCACTCACGGTTCAGTATTTTGTACTCTGGACACCAATACTTCCAAGCGTTTGACTCCATCTTTATAAGCCTTCTCAACAGAGGTGTATCGATCCAATCTTACCCAGTGAATAACATATGCTTTCTAAACATGAACAGAACACCAAGAGGCCCTAAATGGTTATGTACGTGACATTTCTGAGCAAAATGGAAATCTTAACATAAGAGTTTTCTTAAAAAAGGATATGAATGTTACAAAGGCTTCAAACAAAAATCTTAAACTTTTAAATGGAGAACAATGTATAACCACGAGTGGGGTACTTGAAACATGATACACACAGAAACTCAAAACATATAATGGGTATAACTGGTGAGAGGTCACATTGTTAATGCCAAAAAAAAACAAGATACCTTCTCAACGTGATCAAAAACAATCACATCATCATACAGGCCAAGATGTATATCAGCAAGGTTTCTATCATCCTTTGGAGCCTTTGAGAAAGGCAGCTTTTTTTTCTCCATGTAACGAACTGTGTCATATGAGAAGTAACCTACCCAGCCACCTATTCAAGACAGCAATTAACCACTACGCAGGGTAAAAAAGACCATTAAGCAAGGTTTGTCAAAAAGAGGAGGAATGAGCAATTGCATCTTACTTCCAGTGTCGGACAACCAAGTGAGTCCCAGCGCTAGAATTTATAAAAAGATGAACTAAACATATGTTCAGTTTTTAATATATGCAGCATGCCATGAGAGAATCTTGATTAAAATATGAACAGAACTTGCATATTTATATATCTCTAGCACTTGGGGATTCATTATTACAACTATATGCTTCTATGCACATGCACCCACCCACTTGGTGCATCCCCCTTACATGTACATATGATGATGTATATATCTTACATGTTTCAATGATTTGATACAATTAAGGAAACCCAATTTGAACTCAAGGTTCCCCATTAATGACAAAATTTAAGCAATGATTATACAGCTACTTGATCCTTGCTCTCTTTCGAGATTTGACCAAACAAAGGGTTTCAAGTTATTTGGCACATTAATTCCTCTAATGGAGACTATGCCATATTCCTTGGAGCTTAGTAAATTCAATGGCTATTATAGCCAAAAGTTGCCAAATGACACTTCATAGTCATAGACCCCAAGGACAAATGTTCAGCACCATAATGACGATGCGACAAACATGCGTTCTGGAAGAACTAACAAATTTGTTGTCACAACAGAATATTACTTTTCTTAGAATATTCTTTCCTTTGACCAGCCTCAAATGATTGCCAGAGCCGATAACTCCAAACCCTGAGGACCCAACAAACCAAACGTATGTTTTGGAAGAACCTAAAAGATCTGCAGTTTCAACCGAGTAGTACTTTTCTTAGCATTTTCCTTCTTTCTTTTGAACTGTCTCAAATGATTGCCAGTGCTAATAAGTCCAAAAAGCAGTATGGTCGACCATAATGGAAAGTTTTTATTCTTTCTTCTGAGAACCTGATTTTACTCCTACATCTATCCCGATTTGGTTATTGACTTCGTTAGAACAAGTTTATCAGTTATACATGTGCATGCATTTATATACTGTATGCATATGTTGTAAGCTATGGATGTTGCAAGAACAAATGCACCGCACTACCATATCAGTAATAAGCAAAAACTATTTTTCTGTGCACTTGCATTTCAGCTCAAACATAGTAAGTCCAAATAACCAACTTTCAACCTATGTGAGTAATGTGGCTTCCCGCAAAATCTTTATCTTTTTCTAAAGTAAGATAATTTTGTTAAAATCCAATAGGAGTTACCAAAAAAGTCACGATCCGGTCATACATAAGATTTTAATTATATGGAACACCAGTCATCAACAGAATTTTCATAACACTACGTATTTTGAAGTTCATCAATAAGTTGATTATTGTGGACACAGATTATAGACAAAGTTATCTTCTCGTACCACAAAATGTATTTGGAAGTTCATCAACAAGTTGAGGTTTCCAGTCCTCTGAGATTCTTTTTGGGATCATCATTGGATCTTCAACAACCTCCTCAGTCAATCGCCCTTCCTCATGGTCCATTATGGTAACGTTATTTTCTTTTGCCACTATTTCCATTGTTGGCTGAGCTCCAATTACACTATAACGACCCTTGTACAACCAATGCAGTAGTGATTTGTAATATGATATATAGAGACTCGTAAATTCAAGACCAAGAAACAAAAATTTAAACCACAACTTACAACAACTGAAGCAATGGGATGGGGCTCCACCGACTCAAAAAGAAAGCTTGGAGCCTCCCGATCATCTTCTTTAACCAAGCACCGATAAGCTATAACTGGAGTAAGCTGATCCGAGAATATGGTTCGGTAAAGTGGAACTAGATTTGCATGTTTAGCCACTTCCATGAATTTTGTCTCATTGTCAACTGAAATAACAAAATCAAATTCCTTAAAACTGCTTCTTTAAAAAAAGGAAAAAAAAAAAAAAATCTATACTGAATTCTAAATTCAGTTGCGTCTGAAATTTGTATAAATGTGATTCAGGATAATCGACATCACCACTCCTCCAAGCCTATTCAAATTAGCATAGTATCGATTTCAAAAATGTTTGTTTTGTTTCTTTAATTTATAGTTCAAATTAAATATATTTAATCTATATTTCAACAAAGATTAACATAGTATCGATTTCGAAATGTTTGTTTTGTTTCTTTTCCGAGCTTTTTCCTTATTTGGATAGCTAGAAAATATAGTAAAGAAAATAAAATGAAAATCCTCAATGTTAGTTTTTATAATTGCTGAAACATTGAGACATAAGCTGCTAAATTGCTTTTATCATTGAAAACCCAAAAAAAAAAAAAATCGGAATATTTGATAGATAAGAATACCAAAAAAAACAAAAGAGAAAATGAAACACGCAATCACTTATAACTAAACGTTTTTCAATAACATATTTGGATGTGTCCTTGTTTTTAACCAGAAACTCCACTTGATAAACCTTAATAAAAATGACTCGCTTCGTTCAAGCAATATTTTCCCATTTCCAAAAATAAGGGTAATTTCATTCCACGGCAAGAAGCTCGGGACAGAACCTTTGAACCGTTCCTTCCTTTAATTTCTCGGCGACCAACAAGAGTTTAAACAACACCGGGAAGCGTATCAATTACCTAAAGACGAGGACGAGCTTGTTAGAGAGCAGCATTTCAGTGTAGGGATAAATGCAACTGAGCTTGAGCTTCTTCTACTGACAATGGCGGGGACGGGTAGTGGGGCCAGAGAGCGCCCGCGGCTGGACGGAAGCAAGCAGTGAGAAAGACCGAGGCTCTGCATTGTGATGGAGATCATCGAAGAAACCGTAATAGCGACGGGAAGAGGAGAGAAGACGCTTCAGAAATCGTAGTGGTGTTTTGGGGCTTTGCTCCGACTTTTAAACCGAAACGCTCAAAAACATAGAGAAGAAACTGAGAGCCTGCCTGCGAGGCATCTGTACCCCTTGGTGATTGGTTTGGGACACATATGCAGTCGTGCGTGAACTCGACTTCTATTTCTTTCTTCAAAAATATGTCCTTTTATCCTTATCAATATTTTCTTTTTCCTTTTTAAAAAAAAAAATAATAATCACTTTGTTTTTTTCAATAGAATGTAAGGATGGTCGGTATGGATTGAATTGAGATTAAATCATTTTAAGTTAAGTTTAATATTTAAATATTTAATTTTTAAATAATTAAATTTATCTCAATTTAAAATTTTCATTATATGTAAAATTTATAATTTTTTTTAACTCAACATCTTTTTATACGTGAGATCTATAATCTTTTTTAATTTTTCATAAATACATCTAAATTTATCTTAATATCTAAACATATGTAAAATCATTTTAAGTGGACTCACAAAATTCACTCTATCGTCTCAACTATCTATTATTCTTAAATAACTCAATTCAACATCTAAACAGCACCATGGATGATTGGTTCAAGTCTTTTTATTATGAAAAAAGAGCACAAAATCCAAAAATCTAATGCGAGTATGAGTACGTTAGATTTTATTTGAATAGTTCAGATTTTGACATTTATTAGCATCATCATTTAAAGTACACATACATCATCGTACCCAAAGGTAATTTTCATTTTTTATTACCATATAAAAATAATAGATTTAATTATGCAAAGATTTATGATTAGGGAAGGATTGAGCCATATAAATGAGTCTGATTCCAGCCCATTGCCTAATAACAGTAATGGTCTCCTAATGTGGATATCAGTCGTACTACTGAATTTTAAGTACACATCCACAAATTTGTCACGTTTTCCTCGGTTTCCGTACGAGTTGGCCCTCTAAATATAATAAGACATTGAATGAAAAGCCCACGATGGATCTTTCAGTTCCCGAAAGCGTTTTACAAAGACCCTTGAAAATATATGTTTTATAAATATGAAAAGCGTGACCAAGCCGGACCAGTTTGTGAATGTCGTACGCTTCTAGAAGGTGGAAAAATGGAACAAATATCCTTCACGTTTTTTTTTCAGTGGAATAACATGTGTCATATTTATCAAATTGCAAACGTGTTACATAATATAAATGGTTAGGGAAAATGCGAGGTTGCTCGCTGGTTGTCTTTGTATTTATTTATTTTAATTTTTTTTAATGATTAAAAAGTGATTACTAATAATTTTGTGTATTTTTTTTTAAATATTTAAAAATGTTTGAAAAAAAGTCAAGCTCCAGAACAGCCATGACCATCAGGTTTTTCCGATGCCATCACGAACAAAGTCGAGCTCCATATGGTATGGTTACTCGTCTTCTTCGTTTTCTTCTGCAAGGCATTGGAAAAACAGTACCTGGAGAGATAGAAATGCACTGTCCCTTTAATAAAAATAGTAAATAATACATAAGATGCAAGTTCGCAATACTTTTAAGAAAGAAAGCGCCTATCTTACAAAATATACAAATTCCTTCAAAAAAAAAAAAAAAGCCACGACTCGGTAGTAGAGAATATTGCTCTTCCTTAGGTAGAGAACTCCTTACTATTTTGTGATTTTGATGAACCGCAACCATGTCTCGGACGAAGGAAAGGAGATTTGACTCGAAGAGATTTCCGACGGGAGTGTCAGATGAGAGGCAGTGACACGTTGAATAGAAGATGCTATTGATGCTAAAGCAGGATGAAATTGGGTGAAGCTGCGTCTATAAAAATAAGTACAGCGATACAAGGATCAAGAGTCCAAGAATTTAACCGAATAACTCGACCGTGCAAATGTTTTTTTTTTTTTTTCTTCTTTTTCTTTAATTATTTTTTATACATCTTTAAATATTTTAAAATATTTATAAATTCATTAACATTCATTTTCTTAATCATTAAATAAAAAAATTAAATATTAAAAATTTAAATCGATCACTTTTAAGTTTTATCAATTCGACTAACATTTTCCATAAAATAATGGGAGGCTAACGTGTCAAATGTTTTCTTAATTAGGGTGATCTAAGGGTTGGTTTGATTATATAAAATAAAACTATCTCATCTCATCTCATATAATCATTATGAATTTTTTAATTTTTCACATAAAATATAATAAACAATTCAATTTTTTCAAATCTCAAAACAATAATAATATTAAAAAATTATATTTTAAAAATATTTTATTTAGCTTTTAACTCTCATCTCATCTCATATCATCTGTGTAAACAAATAGAAAGCTGATGTGTCAAATGTTTTCATAATTAGGGTGATCTAAGGGCTGGTTTGGTTACACAAAACAAAACTATCTCATCTCATATGATATAATCATTACAATTTTTTTAAAATTTTCACACAAAATACAATATATAATTTAATTTTTTTAAATCTCAAAATAATAATAATATTAAAAAGTTATATTCTAACAATATTTTAATTTTTAATTTTTATTTCATCTCATCTCATCTGTATAAACAAATGGGAGACTGATGTGTTAAATGTTTTCTTAATTAGGGTAATCTAAGGTCTAGTTTGGTTACACAAAATAAAACTATCTAATCTAATCTCATATAATCATTGTAATTTTTTTAAATTTTCACACAAAATATAATAAACAATTCAACTTTTTTAAATCTCAAAACAATAATAATATTAAAAAAGTATATTCTACCAATATTTTATTCAACCTTTAACTTCTATCTCATCTTATCTTGTCTGTATAAATAAATGAGACTACTGCAAAGATTTTCTCAAATGATTAAATGATACAAATGTTACCTCGATTCAAGTATCCAATACTAATGTAACAAAATTCAAACCTCGACTCCATTAAATATAAGAGCATTGGCAACGGTGTAAGAAACGACAAAAATAAAATTTGGTTAAAATCACATATTTTATATTTTATCTTTGCCATTAAAGAGATATTTTTACATTAGATTATTCATTTATTAGTTAAAATATTAATAAAATATTAATTTTTTAATAATAATATTTTTCTATTTTTTTTTTAATATTTTGTAATTAAAACTCACTACATAAGATCTACGGGAAGAAACCCAATACATAATGATAACCTGTGTAAAACGTTAAAATTGAACATCAACTTAATTTCATCTGCTCGTCTGCTAAACAATGTACACGAATATAGAGAAAAGAGAAAGGAAAAAGAAAGATCATTTCAGTAGATGATGTCTCAAAATCCATTACATGAATATAGAACAAGTTCAGAATACATGTATAATTTCACAAGTCAATGTACATGTTTACTATCCACCAATTAATTCTATAATCCATGGAGAGCAGCACTTTTGGGAGAAGTCTATCATAATTCACTAAAATCAACATTTCTCTAAGAAAAATAACTATATCATATTAGCTTTCACCATATTTATAATCAAATAACCTGTACAATAGCTTGAGCACAAAGCTTTCCCGACAGAACAGCACCTTCCATTGAAGCTAAATACTTTGCATTGTGTAGTCACCAAGTAAGTAGCCCTCAGCAGGAGATCTTTGTAAGGGACGACAAGGTTAACAATTTGGGACATTTTTGTAAACAGACCTGAGAAAATTCTCAGTTAGATTACATTAGGGAAATGAAGTAACTAAAAGGATGGAACCAATATTGCAACTTTGATTACAAAATTCAATTCTCCAGATAAAAAGACGCTCATTCGGGACCAATAATCAACTTTGACTGCAACTTAAATTCTTTAACAGGCCAGTTTGGATGGTAAGATTAGATAAGATGGTTTTAGATAAAAGTTGAAAGTTAAATAAAATATTATTAGAATATTATTTTTTAATATTATTATTATTTTAGAATTTGAAAAAATTAGATTGTTTATTATATTTTGTGTGAAAATTTAAAAAAATTATAATGATGAGATGAGATGAAACCGTTTATGTATCCAAACATGACCTTAAAGAAAACCTTTTCTCATTATTTACATTGTTGCAGGCTTGCAGCTTATGTATGAAAAATGTTTGGGCCCTAAAATGAAAATCGGGATGTTGAAGCCATTGAAGATTCTAAAATGATCCTAAAATGACATCAGATCAAGTCAGTAACATTTTTACCTTTAAAGATTCTTAAGATCTTCTTTTGAAAACAAATCGTCTTTAAGAATCGTAAAATACTGTGAGGAGATAAAGATATTAACCCTGGGCCCAGCAAGGAGACAAGGGGGCAAGAAGTGTCATGGGGTGTCAAGGGGGTCAGGGTGTCATGGGGGTCAGGGAGTCATGGAGAACCAAGGCGCATGGGCTATCAGGGTGGGGACAGACGCTCAAAGACGTGGCCTGACCTGCAGGGGCACACGCGGGGAAAATGCAATCAAGATAAATAGAGGCTCTCTCTCTTTCGTCTAGGGATCTTCTTGATCTTCAGTATTTCTTCTTCCTCTTCGATGGAACCTTCAAACATGGGAGCTCCAACGAATGCCTCTTTTCCAGTCAATTATATTCAGCATCACCATTGTACAGTAAGATATGAGAGACTATGAAAGATTGTAAACAAGAATATTATAATGGATTTCTCCTCTCCAAATGCCCCCGTAGATATAGGCATTATGTCGAACCACGTAAACCCATGTGTTTATCAGGATTTAGGTATTGAAAACCATTTGTTTGCTCCAAATATTTCAGTTATGCACACGAGTCATTAGTTTTCTGCTCTGTTTGCTCCAAGTCTTTCAGTTTTTTATATGGTTTTAGTCCTCTTATTTTCTCTCTTTGAGTTAATTTATAATTTAGTTCAAGTCTCCAGTTTTTTGTATCAAACCCTTAGAAATCAGTGTGTGATTGTGAGTTATCTCCCCAAACAAATACATTGCGGAGTTAACGGAATGGATGGCAGAGATAATTAAATACATTGTGAAGTCTGACCTGGATGTAGCCCAAAACAGAAACATTATTCGAATGTAGTTTATATTCATAAATTGCAGAGGCATTTTTTAGTGACTTTGGCTGTTATACCTTGACAGAATGTTATATGTGAGGAAAATGTGTTGTGATAATTTTGGGCAGCAACTATATTGTTGGATTGTAAAAATGAAAATAAAAATAACACAATTTGTTGCTTAACTATATATGCTAATTGTATAAATTGCTGGAGATTATGAAAATAAAAATAAAAAAATATTTAAACAAGTAAAAATACTGCATAAAAAATAAAGATTAAAATTAAAAATATTTTTTTATTATAAAGAATGTAATGACTAATATAACGTAGAGTTCAAATTTTCAAAAACCAAAAAGTTACCTATTAACCAAATTTTAAATTTTGAATTGAAATAGCTAATCCAGTGATCACTGTTATTTCCTTCGATGGAAAGCTAAGTCTTGCGAAGTGGGAACGACTCAGCACCGTACTGTACCAAGTGTCAAAAATTGACACAGAAAGTGACTGCTAATGCTGCTTTATTCTTACTTTTATATTATTTTAATAAGATGAGATGAATTAGAATTGAAATTAAATAAAATATTATTAAAATATATCTTTTAATATTATTTTTATTTAAAAATTTTAAAAAATTATAAAAATTAGCTAGAGATTTTTAAAATTTTGAGTTTAGTCCAACGAGACCTAAGACCTATAAGACCAGTGGCCTCTCAATCTCCTTTTCTCTGTAATCACTATTCATCGGCTTTCGGGCCATAGCTGACTCAAACTCCTTCGTCTTTGGAGCATTACCAGCTTCATCTGCTTCTTTTTCTTGCGGTAATCATCTCTCTCTCTCAAACACGCACTCGCTAGTGATCCAACTAATTATAATAGCATTTTTACAATTTTTCCATGATCAGGAACAATTGATGTCAAAACCAGACTCCGCCCTCGAAATCGTATAATCGTGGCGAAAGGTGGTAGGAATCGCTACTCTTTCGGGGCCAACACCGAGTCCTCTGCAACAAATTCAAATTTGTCAAATTCCACTCTTACGACTCCGTTTTCCAACCCCTTCCTGTCATCACTTCCTCCATATATTACCGGTACCTCTGGTGCTGGAGAGACGACGAATTTCCCTGCTCCGATTTCTTCCGGATTGTAGCCTTCTGACGGTATGAATTTGGCGGTGTTTGTGCATGCATTTTCCAACTCGTTTCTCACCCATGGTAAAACACTTTTGTCATTGTCTACAAATGCTAAACCAATCACTGTGCCTGGTGGCTAGTGATCATCTGGTTCTTTTGTGTGTATGTGTGTATTTCATTTCATACATAGTACATCCAAGTTAATTTGTCTAATAATATTCTGTAAATGTAATATCAATACATTTATTTATATGTTATCTTTAATCTCTGACCCTCTTTTTTGTGACTTATGGATGGTGGACATGTGACTGATTCTGGGACCTTGAAGTTATGTTTGCTAGGCTGGTGAATCACGTGTTACACACGTGACTTATAAGCTGCAACAAAAAGGCCTCAACCTTGAGCCACAAGATCTTGACACGTGGTGGCATCTGATTTCTCTTATATATATGTTGTTATCCGATGCTTTGTAACCCTAATTCACTTTGTACGTTCTGTGAGAGAGAGGGGCTTTGAGCGAGAGAGAGAACATAGAGGGATTTTAGGGTTTGCATTAGGGTTCTCACTTAGAGGAGAAAATCAGCGTGATTTTTTGGTGTGTGAGAAAGACTGTGTAAATGAGAGGGATTCTGTGACTTCTCTATGATGTATATCCTTTATCAATAAAGCTCTGAGGCCATTCCTGCCGTGGATGTAGACCATTAGAGTCGAACCACGTATATCCTGTGTTGATTATTTAATTCCTTTATTTTCTATTAATCTCTTTGATTATTATCTTGCTATAGTTTATGTTCTTGTTTAATCTTGTTCTGTTCTACAGTTTCGTATTATTCTTGTTTTTCTGGATCTATTGGTTTGCAAGAGGCAGGGTTGGTTATCTGAGTTTATAGATACTTGATATTAGTTTCTCTACTTTATAAGTTCAGTTTATTCAAAATATTTCTTGATTGAATCTGTACAAGGATTCTTGCTTATTCTTGAACTTATTTATTATTACTATTGAGTCTTGCATAGTAAGACTCAAGCATTTAATTTCATAACATATTCCACTGTTCTTTTAAAAATTTTGATTTAGATAAAAAGGTCATGCCATTGAGCTCAGATCAAGCAGAGAATTCACGGAAAGACGCTCAACCCAATCAGCAAACAATTCAGAAAGAGATCGAGACGGTTCCGAAAATGGAAGAAACTTCTGAATCTGTTTCGTCTCCACGTTTACCACTGATACCCATTTCGCGAATTCTGAAAGGCATCCCTCACAGTCCTCACTTTCTTCAGCTTCGGAGCTACTCTGAAGTGGCAAGGAAGAGTTTGATGGCCGGGTGGGATCGAGCATTTGAAGAAACAGTCGAAGAAATCCATACTCTGACGGCAAATGATTTCTGGGTTAGGTCCAGCAAGCTGTGGAAGACTGTGGAGGAGCTTCAGAGTTTGGGGTACAATGTGTTTCGGCCGAGGAAAAGATTAGTGGAATTAACCGAGGTGATGGAGGAGCTCCAGCTGTACAAAATGGGGATTCGGCGATTGAAGAGCAAGGCGGAGTCTCATAGAATGGAAAAGTGCAGGCTGGAGAGTGTGATTTTGGGCCTACAGAAAAGGGCTGAGAGAGAGCAGGCTGATTTAGTGGAAATGCTGAAAGTGAAAGAGGTGACAAAGATGGAAAAGGACGCGCCCAAATTTGATGGTGCCTTTGCTGCGTTAGCCATCGAACCCATGTAGTCTAGAATTCTCCGTCGCTAGTGGTTAAGTGGGGTGCAGGCTTGCAGCCTCTCACTATAACTGGGCTTTTCGGGGGTCTTTTGGACAACAAAGGGCTAATACAGAGACGCAAAGGGCCCCCTGTCTGTAATTTTTATATGAACTGTATCAGAAAGATTTCAACTAATGCTGCTAGAAAGAAGGTATTCGCCTTTTTAAATTATATCTCAAATGAGCAATGTTACACTTTAATTATAAATTTTATCACTTTTTATCATTTTTGTTAATGTGATACATTTTATACCCACTTAAATAAAAAATTTAAGATAAAAAACATTACTTATCTTTAACATTGTTTCTTTGTTCGAAGGGAGTAAACATTACATTTATAATCTTGTGGGGCACATTTTAAATCGCTAATATTTAAAAGGTTAATTAATGAATTTACATAAATGTACAACATTAACGAGTTAGTCAGCTGAGAATCACAATATTTACTACCAAAAGCTTCATATCTAATTAATTACCCTTGAATAAATCGCAAAGAAAGGAGCAAACCAGCTTTATTCGTAGGGGAAATTTTCCGGTTGTAAGGGGAGTCGAAGCAACCATTTTTTGGTCACCAAATCACATTGTCGCTATTTATTACCCAATAACGAATATATGTCCTCACAACAATTAAAAAAGAAGAAGGCTGAGATGTTGTTTTCACACTTTTGTATTGTAAAGAAATATGCTTTTGCATGGAAAAAAGATCAGAACAGAATGGGAACGTGTGATTTGATGAGGTAATGGCGTCTTTTATTTGATAAAGCCCGTTTCCTCTTTTTCATTTTTTCTTTAAAGTTGCTGGTTTCTGTCATCATCTTATAGGTGAGAAAGGAAAGAAGAGCAGTAAAAGAGATTGATATTTGAGACGAGGTTGTGCATTAGTGGAGCATAATCAATTTCTCAGTTTCGTTGACTAAATGCTTACATAAACTATTATAGGGACCAATTTGCTCCTGAGCAACTTAAAAAAGCAATTTCATCATCTCTGGTTTTGTCTTGGACATCCTCACGTCAAGCTTTATCATAGTGCAAAAATGCGGAAAAAAAGAAGGAAGCTTGAGCGGAAGCTGTTCGATCGCTAGTTCTGTATATGGCAAAGTTGAAATAAGCTACAAACACCAAACCAAGCACCTTTACAAGCCATCCACATCAACGAGAGGGACCCATGTTTAATCCACTGCATTTGACTAGTCAGCGTATATAGCAACGTGATTATGCCGCAAAACGACATATATATATATTTATATATATATATATATATTGTATAACGTTGTGTTCATGTGAGTGAGAAAAAATAAACGAGAGCCAGTCAGAGGTGGCTCAATTTAGATTATTAATCATAATAATACAGATTACACTGATCCTTTGTAATATTCACGTGAACTCACATGCAAGGGAGCTGGAATATGCTAGCTAGACACAAGTTTCCGAATTTGAAAGCCACGTACGTGAAGCAAATACAATGGCCACGGAAGCATATACCAAAACTCAAAGAAAATGATATGGGAGATTTTGTAAGATTTAGCCAAGATGATACTAATAATGACTGTTGCTGCATGCATTCCAAATCAAATTATAAGTGTTCTTGGTTGGCGCCCTTGGCCTTTATAATTGGCATGATCATCTGAATATATTGTTTACTTGTATACTTGGGGAAAAAGATATCCAAATGTAAGCATTGCTTTGATATAACTAAAAGGAGGCAACACCTTTCACAATACTAGACGTAACAAAAGGATAGGGAAAATACGGCACACCGCATGCACAAGGGGAAATGCTGATGCTCCTTATGTAATATGACTGATAAAATTAGTGATTTTTCGCGGCTGTGGTTCGGGGCGGGCACTGATAGCACTTGGCAAAGAGGCCGAAAGTGTCGACTTGGTTGATGAAGTTGTTCATGCTGGCCCACCCTCCAAAGCCAAATCCGACTACCAGCACCCATACCACTATAAACGTGTTCACTACATAAATGGCAGTCCAGCTCGGAAGGAAGAATGGAAGCTTCTCTGCTGCATTCTGCATACACCAGAGTTACACAACTAAATGTCAGGGATAAGTAAATGGGTTCTGCTACGTAGACATAGTCACATATTAATTTCGAAGCTTAAATGCTATGCAGTTTTGCTTAAACAAGTAGAGAGAGAAAGTACATGCAGTCAAAATATTAACCAAATCTGCAATAAGATAGGAAGATGGGAGTAATTAATTCCTTTTCATTTTCATTGNTTTATATTTTATCTTTGCCATTAAAGAGATATTTTTACATTAGATTATTCATTTATTAGTTAAAATATTAATAAAATATTAATTTTTTAATAATAATATTTTTCTAATTTTTTTTTAATATTTTGTAATTAAAACTCACTACATAAGATCTACGGAAAGAAACCCAATACATAATGATAACCTGTGTAAAACGTTAAAATTGAACATCAACTTAATTTCATCTGCTCGTCTGCTAAACAATGTACACGAATATAGAGAAAAGAGAAAGGAAAAAGAAAGATCATTTCAGTAGATGATGTCTCAAAATCCATTACATGAATATAGAACAAGTTCAGAATACATGTATAATTTCACAAGTCAATGTACATGTTAACTATCCACCAATTAATTCTATAATCCATGGAGAGCAGCACTTTTGGGAGAAGTCTATCATAATTCACTAAAATCAACATTTCTCTAAGAAAAATAACTATATCATATTAGCTTTCACCATATTTATAATCAAATAACCTGTACAATAGCTTGAGCACAAAGCTTTCCCGACAGAACAGCACCTTCCATTGAAGCTAAATACTTTGCATTGTGTAGTCACCAAGTAAGTAGCCCTCAGCAGGAGATCTTTGTAAGGGACGACAAGGTTAACAATTTGGGACATTTTTGTAAACAGACCTGAGAAAATTCTCAGTTAGATTACATTAGGGAAATGAAGTAACTAAAAGGATGGAACCAATATTGCAACTTTGATTACAAAATTCAATTCTCCAGATAAAAAGACGCTCATTCGGGACCAATAATCAACTTTGACTGCAACTTAAATTCTTTAACAGGCCAATTTGGATGGAAAGATTAAATGAGATGGTTTTAGTTAAAAATTAAAAGTTAAATAAAATATTGTTAGAATATTATTTTTTAATATTATTATTATTTTAGAATTTGAAAAAATTAGATTGTTTATTATATTTTGTGTGAAAATTTAAAAAAATTATAATGATAAGATGAGATGAAACTGTTTATGTATCTAAACATGATCTGAAGAAAACCTTTTCTCATAATTTATATTGTTGCATGCTTGCAGCTTATGTATGAAAAATGTTTGGGCCCTAAAATGAAAATCAGGATGTTGAAGCCATTGAAGATTCTAAAATGATTACGCCCTAAAATGACGCCAGATCAAGTCAGTAACATTTTTACCTTTGAAGATTCTCAAGATCTTCTTTTGAAAACAAATCGCCTGTAAGAATCATAGAATATTGTGAGGAGATAAAGATATTAACCCTGGGCCCAACAGGGAGACAAGGGGGCAAAGAAGTGTCATGGGATGTCAAAGGGGTCAGGGTGTCATGGGGGTCAGGGAGTCATGGAGAACCAAGGCGCATGGGTTGTCAAGGTGGGGACAGACACTCAAAGGCGTGGCCTTACCTGCAGGGGCACATGCGGGAAAAGGCAATCAAGATAAATAGAGGCTCTCTCTTTTCCGTCTAGGGATCTTCTTGATCTTCAGTGTTTCTTCTTCCTCTTCGATGGAACCTTCCAACATGAGAGCTCCAACGAATGCCTCTTTTCCAGTCAATTATATTCAACATCACTATTATACAGTAAGATATGAGAGACAATGAGAGATTATAAACAAGAATTTTATAGTGAATTTCTCCTTTCCAAATGCCTGTAGACATAGACATTATGTCGAACCACGTAAACCTATATGTTCATCAGGATTTAGGTATTGAAAACCATTTGTTTGCTCCAAATATTTCAGTTATGCACACGAGTCATTAGTTTTCTGCTCTGTTTGCTCCAAGTCTTTCAGTTTTTTATATGGTTTTAGTCCTCTTATTTTCTCTATTTGAGTTAATTTATAATTGTCTCCAGTTTTGTGTATCAAACCCTTAGAAATCAGTGTGTGATTGTGAGTTATCTCCCCAAACAAATACATTGTGGAGATAACAGAATGGATGGCAGAGATAATTAAATAAATTGCGAAGTCTGACCTGGATGTAGCCCAAAACAGAAACATTATTCGAATGTAGTTTATATTCATAAATTGCAGAGGCATTTTTTAGTGACTTTGGCTGTTATACGTTGACAGAATGTTATATGTGAGCAAAATGTGTTGTGATAATTTTGGGCAGCAACTATATTGTTGGATTGTAAAAATGAAAATAAAAATAACACAATTTGTTGCTTATCTATATATGCTAATTGTATAAATTGCTGGATATTATGAAAATAAAAATAAAAAAATATTTAAACAAGTAAAAATATTGCATAAAAAATAAAGATTACGTATTTTCAAAAATCAAAAAGTTACGTATTAACCAAATTTTAAATTTTGAATTGAAATAGCTAATCCAGTGATCACTGTTATTTCCTTCGATGGAAAGCTAAGCCTTGCGAAGTGGGAACGACTCAGCACCGTACTGTACCAAGTGTCAAAAATCGACAGAGAAAGTGACTGCTAATGCTGCTTTATTCTTACTTTTATTTTACTTTAATAAGACGAGATAAATAATTGAAATTAAATAAAATATTATTAAAATATATCTTTTAATATTATTTTTATTTTAAAATTTAAAAAAATTATAAAAATTAGCTAATGATTTTTAAAATTTTGAGTTTAGTCCAGCGAGGCCTAAGACCTGTAAGACCAGTGGCCTCTCAATCTCCTTTTCTCTGTAATCACTAATCACCGGCTTTCAGGCCATGGCCGACTCAAACTCCTTCGTCTTTGGAGCATTACCAGCTTCATCTGCTTCTTTTTCTTGCGGTAATCATCTCTCTCTCTCAAACACGCACTCGCTAGTGATCCAACTAATTATAATAGCATTTTTACAATTTGCCCATGATCAGGAACAGTTGATGTCAAAACCAGACTCCGCCCTCGGAATCGTATAATCGTGGCGAAAGGTGGTAGGAATCGCTGCTCTTTCGGGGCCAACACCGAGTCCTCTGCAACAAATTCAAATTTGTCAAATTCCACTCTTACGACTCCGTTTTCCAACCCCTTCCCGTCATCACTTCCTCCATATATTACCGGTACCTCTGGTGCCGGAGAGATGACGAATTTCCCTGCTCCGATTTCTTCCGGATTGCAGCCTTCTAACGGTATGAATTTGACGGTGTTTGTGCATGCATTTTCCAGCTCGTTTCTCACCCACGGTAAAACACTTTTGTCATTGTCTACAAATGCTAAACCAATCACTGTGCCTGGTGGCTAGTGATCATCTTGTTCGTGGATCGAACCTCTGGTTCTTTCGTGTGTATGTGTGTATTTCGTTTCGTACACAGTACATCCAAGTTAATTTGTCTAATAATATTTCACTGTCTTTTTAAAAATTTTGATTTAGATAAAAAGGTCATGCCATTGAGCTCAGATCACGCAGAGAATTCACGGAAAGACGCTCAACCCAATCAGCAAACAATTCAGAAAGAGATCGAGACGATTCCGAAAATGGAAGAAACTTCTGAATCTATTTCGTCTCCACGTTTACCACTGATATCTATTTCGCGAATTCTGAAAGGCATCCCTCACAGTCCTCACTTTCTTCAGCTTCGGAGCTACTCTGAAGTGGCAAGGAAGAGTTTGATGGCCGGGTGGGATCGAGCATTTGAAGAAACAGTCGAAGAAATCCATACTTTGACGGCAAATGATTTCTGGGTTAGGTCCAGCAAGCTGTGGAAGACTATGGAGGAGCTTCAGAGTTTGGGGTACAATGTGTTTCGGCCGAGGAAAAGATTAGTGGAATTAACCGAGGTGATGGAGGAGCTCCAGCTGTACAAAATGGGGATTCGGCGATTGAAGAGCAAGGCGGAGTCTCATAGAATGGAAAAGTGCAGGCTGGAGAGTGTGATTTTGGGCCTACAGAAAAGGGCTGAGAGAGAGCAGGCTGATTTAGTGGAAATGCTGAAAGAGGTGACAAAGATGGAAAAGGACGCGCCCAAATTTGCTGGTGCCTTTGCTGCGTTAGCCATCGAACCCATGTAGTCTAGAATTCTCCGTCGCTAGTGGTTAAGTGGGGTGCAGGCTTGCAGCCCTCACTATAACTGGGCTTTTCGGGGGTCTTTTGGACAACAAAGGGCTAATACAGAGACGCACAGAGCCCCCTGTCTGTAATTTTTATATGAACTGTATCAGAAAGATTTCAACTAATGCTGCTAGAAAGAAGGTATTCGCCTTTTTAAATTATTTCTCAAATAAGCAATGTTACACTTCAATTATAAATTTTATCACTTTTTATCATTTTTGTTAATGTGATACATTTTGTACAGTTGTCTACCACTTAAATAAAAAACATTACTTATCTTTAACATTGTTTCTTTGTTCGAAGGGAGTAAACATTACATTTATAATCTTGTGGGGCACATTTTAAATCGCTAATATTTAAAAGGTTTATTAATGAATTTACATAAATGTACAACATTAACGAGTTAGTCAGCTGAGAATCACAATATTTACTACCAAAAGCTTCATATCTAATTAATTACCCTTGAATAAATCGCAAAGAAAGGAGCAAACCAGCTTTATTCGTAGGGGAAATTTTCCGGTTGTAAGGGGAGTCGAAGCAACCATTTTTTGGTCACCAAATCACATTGTCGCTATTTATTACCCAATAACGAATATATGTCCACACAACAATTAAAAAAGAAGGCGGCTGAGATGTTGTTTTCACACTTTTGTATTGTAAAGAAATATGCTTTTGCATGGAAAAAAGATCAGAACAGAATGGGAACGTGTGATTTGATGAGGTAATGGCGTCTTTTATTTGATAAAGCCCGTTTCCTCTTTTTTCATTTTTTCTTTAAAAGTTGCTGGTTTCTGTCATCATCTTATAGATGAGAAAGAAAAGAAGAGCAGTAAAAGAGATTGATATTTGAGACGAGGTTGTGCATTAGTGGAGCATAATCAACTTCTCAGTTTCGTTGACTAAATGCTTAAATAAACTATTATAGGGACCAATTTGCTCCTGCGCAACTTAAAAAAGCAATTTCATCATCTCTGGTTTTGTCTTGGACATCCTCACGTCGAAGCTTTATCATAGTGCATAAATGCGGGAAAAAAGAAAAGAAAAAAAGAAGGAAGCTTGAGCGGAAGCTGTTCGATCGCTAGTTCTGTATATGGCGGTAAAGTTGAAATTAGCTACAAACACCAAACCATGCACCTTTACAAGCCATCCACATCAACGAGAGGGACCCATGTTTAATCCACTGCATTTGACTAGTCAGCGTATAAGACAACGTGATTATGCCGCAAAATGACATAAATATATATATATATATATATATATATTGTATGACGTTGCGTTCATGTGAGTGAGAAAATAAACAAGAGCCAGTCAGAGGTGGCTCAATTTAGTTATTAATCATAATAATACAGATTACACTGGTTCTCTGTAATATTCACGTGAACTCACATGCAAGGGAGCTGGAATATGCTAGCTAGACACAACTTTCCGAATTTGAAAGCCACGTACGTGAAGCAAATATAATGGCCACGGAAGCATATACCAAAACTCAAAGAAAATGATATGGGAGATTTTGTAAGATTTAGCCAAGATGATACTAATAATGACTGTTGCTGCATGCATTCCAAATCAAATTATAAGTGTTCTTGGTTGGCGCCCTTGGCCTTTATAATTGGCATGATCATCTGAATATATTGTTTACTTGTATACTTGGGGAAAAAGATATCCAAATGTAAGCATTGCTTTGATATAACTAAAAGGAGGCAACACCTTTCACAATACTAGACGTAACAAAAGGATAGGGAAAATACGGCACACCGCATGCACAAGGGGAAATGCTGATGCTCCTTATTTAATATGACTGATAAAATTAGTGATTTTTCGCGGCTGTGGTTCGGGGCGGGCACTGATAGCACTTGGCAAAGAGGCCGAAAGTGTCGACTTGGTTGATGAAGTTGTTCATGCTGGCCCACCCTCCAAAGCCAAATCCGACTACCAGCACCCATACCACTATAAACGTGTTCACTACATAAATGGCAGTCCAGCTCGGAAGGAAGAATGGAAGCTTCTCTGCTGCATTCTGCATACACCAGAGTTACACAACTAAATGTCGGATAAATAAATGGGTTCTGCTACGTAGACATAAGTCACATATTAATTTCGAAGCTTAAATGCTATGCAGTTTTGCTTAAACAAGTAGGGAGAGAAAGTACATGCAGTCAAAATATTAACCAAATCTGCAATAAGATAGGAAGATGGGAGTAATTAATTCCTTTTTCATTTTCATTAGTATAATTTAGCAGAGTAAGCTCAATGCTTCGGCTCAGCAAAGTCATTGGAAGTCGCAGTTAGGTCCAAGAATAAGACTGGTGAACTAAGTAGGGTCGACTCCTAGAGTTGAATTGGCTTGGACCAAAGCATTCCAAGAGGTGCATGGCCAGTACAAGAAGAGTAGAAATGTGACAGTCTGAAATAACTGAATGACAAGGAGATGCCATCAACTTCATCTCTTTCTCATAAATTTCCTGAGGAGTTTGTGGGGCTATATTTGTTCATGGGATTGAAAATCACTTCCAAGCCAAATCAAAAAGCTGGATTTATACCCTCAAACAATTAAGACTGCCCTTTGTATTTTGTCATAAGAGACAAGTATAGCTGTAACACCCTGTAGTTTTGTGCCCATGTAAATTTGGGTGCATCCTTGTGTTCTGAACCCAAACGCTTACTAGTGACTGTAAGAAGGTAAATCAATGGGGCTCACAAAATGAGTTTCCGAAATTTCATTATCCCCAAAGAAAGAAAAAGGGGAATTTTATATTGATATCCTGAAGCTTCTCTTAATCAACAAATCTTGAATCTAACATTGACAGAATGACAAAATGACAGGCTACCAGAAAATCTGTAGACACGACCTTAAAACAGATAAATATTAGGTAGGCTCTTGGCTCACCACTAACAGCCTAAAGACTTGGCCACAGCAAGGAAGCCAATAAATTGCTCGGGGGTCAGAATATCACCCCTCTCTCTAATAATTCAATAGCTGAGATTGACTAAACAGTGATTAAGATTGTGTAAATGAGCAGCAATATGCTGGCTTATATGGATATAAGAACTATTTCGACCACCAGATTGCAATAGTCGACATTATGGATGGAAGTAAGACGGGTGGTAATGCATTAACAACTTCAATGGTGGACTAGACAATGCCAGTTGGATATGAGTACTACAACCAAAAAAAATGAAGATAAGACGCGGGGAGATTAAACCATTTACCTGTCTTGCGGAGGCAGATCTGAAAGTGAACATATGTGCTAAAGAGGGGATGATGTAGACCGTGAAGCTGACCAAAAGAGCCCCCACAGCCGAGTTGATGGGGCCAAAGAAAGGAAATATAATGGCCAAGAACCAGATTGGTATCACCACAGGCAAACGCACAAGTGCCCTTAAAAATATGCTCTTCGTGTCATGCATTCCTATCACTTTCTCCCACACGAAATACAAGGGCGTACAAGCAAACCCAAAAGTTATGAACTGCCAATCATGATATCAAATAAATCAGCTCAAACGTGTAAATTAATTTTTGTTGAAGGGATAATATTGTTGGTTAAAAACGGAGTTTGTGAAACAGCATCGACATGTTTTAGTGTTGCTCAAAGAAATAATTAAAGCTCTCTGGCAACAACAATTCCCTGACTAAATAGCTCTGGCAATAACATGAAGCAATTTCTCAGGTATTATTTAATGAAAAATGATATTTGCAGTCGTTGGTGTGCATAAGTGCCGCGCAATCTCTTTAAAAAAAATAAGTAAATATGAAATCTACATAAAAAATTAATTAATTTTTTAATAATGAATCTCACTCTTTTTCTTTTCAAAAGGCTACTCTTATTTCATTGGTGCATCAGGCTACATACATTGCTAACGTAATCAAGTCTAAAGGGACAGTGTATGGACCTGGTGAATGAGCATTAAAATAACTGCAGCATCACGCCATCCATTCCGGGGAAGGAGCGCAAAGGCGTTGGCATGGGTCAGAAGTTGGTCGCCATAGGCCCAGTACATGGCAATCGCAGATGGAAGTGTAAGGGTGAATACATAGAGGGTGGCCAGGAGATATATGTACTTGAATTTCTGAGGTTTCCACATTGCATGCATGATTTCCCTGTAAGCAATATGAATGATCCTATAAACTTTACTAACCATCACACATCAATTTCAATTCCCATTTATCATATACAAGAATTTTACTTTTCACTTAAAAAAAAGGCCTCTGACACTTCTAAGGCACAAAGTATGGCAGAAAAATCAATACTTTGCACTTGACTAGGACCAGGAAGAAAGGGAAAAACGAAACAAAACCCAAATTCTGAGGGATCTTCACTTGACTGGACTCTTGAAGTACGACCCGGATGCAATGAACAATTGTAAGGCACTATTTTAATGAACATCATTTATTGAAAGAAGCATACATAATCCCAACTTGAGTGAAATAAAGACGAAGATTTTGGGATGCCTTTTAAATGAACCCACTACCTCAAATCTCTATTGTACTGACAGAACATTTTTTTAATGGAAGCCACTAAAAACCATGTCAGAACAGTGGAAGACCAAGTGCATAAAGTTAGCAAATGGAAGCCGACGGACTTGAGAGTTGTGGAAGACCAAGTACATCACCACATGGTCAAGTATAGAGTAACCAAAATTTATGCTGAAAATCTCAAAAAAAAAAAAAAAACTTATGCTGAAACTTCTTCGTTTTTTATAAAATGAGGGAACCTCATACTCACTCTTGTTACCTAGCTACCAGAAACAACAGAGCATATTTTGGAAAGCAACCAAAAAATAAAATATTTCCCTTGCATATATAACCATCTAGGTTAACTTACAAACGTTGCGTCCCATTAACTACACGTAGGACATTAATGGAGCTAATAAGATAATTCGATCGTGATTTTGTCTTTTTCCTCACATTTATGGCATGTAGAAGCTGAAGATCACCGAACAATAAATTTTACACTTTTTCTAAATCTCTCTGAATGTTCAGAGAAGAATATAGCAGCATGGGTTACTTTAAGAAACTAGGATATGGTCAAACTCACACGGTGACGGCGTGCCCGCCGAAAGTATACAGTATATTGGTGGCGCCTGTGAAATACAAAACCAACTTTGTGGGGCCACTGTGCGTTACACCCTCTGCCTGTAAACCAGTAGTATATAAATATAAATATAATATAAGAGTGAAAAAAGGGAAGCTTTAATTAAATACAGCGCACACAAAGAAGGAAGAGGCTCATGGGAAATGTTCTTCATTCAATTTTTTTTACCTGGCCATAAACAAGGGCTCCAATGGTCAAATACCAAGCAGTGTAGGTGGTCATTCCCAGCCCAAGGAAGGACCAAATCCTGTAGTTGTGGAATGAGGGTATGAACACAGTGGTGGCACAGCAAGCTCCAAAGATATATGTCCATGTCCTTTTGTCCAAATGGTCGTCTATGTAGTATATATTACTGCATAATTAATCGCACGTAAAAGCACGAATTTTTAGTAATAAACATAACCCAAATCTTATTATCGCCTTGAAAGTTGAAACTACAAATCCATAGGCAAAGATGGACAGCCAAGTTTGAGAAAAGAATGAAGAAGACCTTGCACAAGCTATGAGCTGGATAACAGATCCGAAGAGAAGGAAGGTACAGTTGAAGGCCAACCCAACGGCTTTCCAGTACGGACCAAGTAAACCATCGAGCACCTCAAACCACTGTCCATGGATACACAAAAGTAACAATTTATTTATTTTTTAATACTGAACTTCAGATAAATGAATTGTGCAGTGTGACGGTGTTCTTGAAATGCTTACCTGGATGACATGGTTCTTGAAGCTGGCATTCTCTTTCTCCTTTCGGCTTCGGTACTCGACGTATAGAATACTGATCAGATAAGCAGTCCAGCTTCCAAGCAGACCATAAAAGACCTGCAGTATAATCCCTGAAAGCATACCCATTTGAGAGAAAGAGTATGGCAGCGTTAACAGAACCTGAGCCACCTGTAAAACAAAAAAAAACCAAAATCGGTAAAATCTTTCTCAGATAAACTGATGGAAAAAATATTTTTATGAATCCAACTTATGATTTGAATATTTTTTTTTCCTATACCTGGTTGGATGCACAACTGAACCATGCGTCATAGACAGACCCACCATGCCAGAGAAAGCTTTTGAGGCCCAAACCCGACTCGTCTGCCTTCTCTTCCTCTCTGTCATCACGCTGATCAGTCAAGTTGAAGCTCGAGACCATGGCCTCCTCCGCTTGTTTCTGAGGTAACATTTCTTACAGACGAAGTAGATCTGCAACATACAGCTTATAAATAAGTCAGGAAAATCTCACACCCAAGAAGATTCTTGAAAGAAATTATTTATTGCCATGCAAATAAAGATACCAAATCTCGGTCTCTTTGGCTCTGCACTTGAGGCTTGAGGAGGGGATTTATAATAGGACAAGCAGAGTAAGCAAGAGACTCTTCGTGACAAATGTATGACAGTCCGCAATCCGTTGCCTTCTTTAACTCCTTAGGAACAGAGAGTTAAGTGCTTGTCTCGTTTTCCCTTTCGAACAAAGGACGGCAACGGTGCCACTCGTATTGCCTAGGCCGTCAGTTACTGCTTTGCCCAAGGAAGTTACAATTCTGCAATGTATTAAACTCTCAAAAAGTTCACCCAATTCCAATATTGGCAGTGCCTTAGTTGTCACACAATGTTTTCTCTCTCTCTCTCTCTCACTCACCTAATATCCTATCAATTGTAGCTTTATCTGAAGAATAGGCATGATTTAAAAAATTAGACAGAAAATAAACCAATAAACACTGCAGGGGCACTCTCTTGAAAGGGAAACTTTGAGTTGGACTCCGCGTAGAAGAACAAGAGCCAGTAGTTGCTTCTTAGGGCTTGAATCCTGGGATTTGAGAGTCGAGATCTGACAAACAAGGAGCACCTACTGTAATGGGGAATTAAGGAGGAACTTTTGCAGGACAGTGAGCACTGGTCGTTGGTGTTTAAGAACCAGAGCCATACCAAACGGACACCACAGCACGAAATCTTTTTATTTCTCTCTCTCTTTTCCTCTGCCACTTTGTTTTCTGTTAACGGTTGCAGAGATCTTAGCTTCTGTCAATGTACTTGTTTTATTTTCTTTCTACTCTCTCTCTCAGTGTGCTGTGAGGGCTTTTTAAAATAGTTGGACGAGTCTGTGCGCCTGTGCAGATCCAACTCTCAGTAAAGTAATTCTGATCAATCAATTTCCCAACTAGTTCCGAATTCCAGTTATTGTAATTCGTGTCGATTATTCCAGGATTGTGATGTCGAACGACAGCTCATACTGAATAAAGTTTAAAAAAGAGAAATTATATTTACTAACTCCAAACTTCGTGTTCTTCTTTTTCGGAGCTTGAAAACTTTAATATTGTAACTAACATTACTTTTAAAAAAATAAAAAAAACAGTTGAATTATATATAAACAGTCATTTCCATTGAAGTCCATAATTATCAGGAATAAACTATGGAATTAGAGTAATTGTTTATGTGAAAGTTATAACCACTTGCCGCGTAGAAATCATAGAGTTGAAATAACTAAGGGATCGTTGGATAGTAAGATGAGATGAAATGGTTTTAAATTAGTTAAATAAAATATTATTAGAATATTATTTTTTAATATTATTATTATTTTAAAATTTAAAAATACTAAATTGTTCATTATATTTTATGTGAGAATTTAAAAAAATTGTAATAATAAGATGAAATGAAATAATTTCTATATCCAAATGAGCCATAAACCTCCAGTAACAACAAAAAAGAAAAATTATATTATTTACAAATAGTCGAATTATTTATTGTAAGAGCAATATATTTATAAAAGAAAACAAGATACTAATATTTTTTTTGTTAATTGATATGGAAGGCTTCTACATTATTTGCATGTTAATAAAGTAAGTTATAAAATATATTTTTATATAAGAAATCAAATTAGGCTTTTTTTCTTAAAAACATACTTCAACAAATCGAATATTTGGCCCCATTTGAATAGTAAATATGTTTCATCTCATCTTAACATTATAATTTTCCCAAATTTCTATATAAAATATAATAAATAAATCAATTTTTTTAAAATTTTAAAATAATAATAATAAAAAATAATATTCTAATAATATTTTATTCAACTTTTAACTTTCACCACAACTCCCTATCCAAACGGTACATTAGAAAAACGAGTACAAAAAATATAAACAAGTTAAAGATCATTTGTAGCTTTAATCATGTGACATTTTTTTTCCTCTCACTTGGAGAATCTAGTGACCAGCTACTACTATGCTTTTTGGTACATTAATATTGTCATATTGCCAGTGAAAATATCACCATATGTGCATTCCTTTTTTCCTTTGCTTGTGTGTTGGGACACCCACCCATGTGATGTGGCTTCAAAGAGATGCTGACCCCAAACCCCAAACTCAGCATTTTAACCCCAACACCAGCCCCAAGTGTGAGAAAGTTGGAGGTGATGAATCCTTCACGACCAGAAAAAAACAGCTACCAACTTCTTGCCATAATATTAGCTGGTGTTTAAAATTTTCCATCCAATTTATCATTGTTTTTTATTAAAAGAACACACCGTGATGTAATCACCCAAATATGAGCTGTATTCTGTTTAATTGATCATAAATACTTTTCAAAATGTGGCATTGTTTTTTTTTTTTTTTTTTTTAATTGAGTTTTGTTATATATCAGTTACTATTCACCTCAATACTCCATATCTGACAATTTTTTTTTTTTTTATATATAATGTGGAGTGTTTCCCATGAAGCGTGGAGTAATAAAAAAGATAAATTTTAAATTTTATAAATCAAATTATATTAAATAGACCTGAGATAAAAGCCTTTAAATATCACTACTAAAACAGATAACGTAGAATTGAACTTTGACTAAACCGTGGGGTTGGATAAGAATTTGGTGAACCACTCTGGAGTACGAAAGAGTCAGAGCGGTCAAAAGTTAAATGGAGCTAGCTAGAAAGCATGCATGCATGCATGCATTGTGCAACCCTTTATTGGATGTCTTTCATCTTTATAAAAAAATCTCTCCATTAACGTCAGTTTCCCGTTATCATGAGAGATAAATAAACACGTTTATTAGTGGAGGGACCGCTTTCTCACTCGTTTCTTTGATCTTTATTTTTTTATTTTTTATTTTTACTTTTTCCTTAATATGCTCCCTGTCTCCCTTTTTTTCTCTGACTCTTGACTAATGATAATAATCCCATGTTAATTTGCATCTACCCCCATACCGGTGATTTTACAGGACCATTATCCTAAATCTAATTCCACCCATCAAATCCATTTCATCACCGATTACGCTTTTCCATGCAATTTTAAAACACCATTTAAAACAAAATTAAAGTGACTCATTCGGTAGGTAGGTAGGTGATCCAGCACTTCTTTCACAATTAAGGTAGGAGAGCAAAATATGTCTTAATTAGAAGCCAAGCATGTCATCCGATTCGTCAATCCAACATAACTACGATGTAAAATTAATGGATTTAAATTTAATATTAACATATTCGAGTAAAAAAAAGGTTGATTTATTGAAATACAATTTATAAAACGGATCATTAACGACTTAACTTACTTAACATAAAATTAACCCATTCTTACCGGTTTAGATTTTTATTCATAATCACAATTTTATTATTGTTAGATTGTAATATTGATATTTTTTAATATACTTATATTTTTATTGTTGGTATTGTAATTCTGAATCTATACTCATATTTGTTAATATCGAGATTGTAATATTGATTTTATTATAAGTTCAAATCTGAAAGATATCGATTTTTTTATATTAGTAGTTAGTCTATTTATTTTTTTAGATATTGTGCGTACTAATAAATACAAAATTTAATTTTAATGTAAAATTATGTTAATCAAGTCAAATGGATTATGCAGATTAATTCAACTCATTTACATGAAACAGATTGAAATGAATCATGCTGTGTTGATTAATTTATAATTAATTATTAAACAAGTCAAAACAGATTGTACGATACGATCCATTATTTAAATGGATCGTGTTAGGATTTGAAAATCTGGCATGATTAACTTAATGGGTCAGGTTCGAGTTGAGTCATGTAGTCGAATGTTCACAATTTGATACTACACAAACACGATCCGTAAACACGAATTATCATCCCTAATATGAAATTGTTAATATAAGTAACACAATTAAATTGGGTATTCTCATCCAAAAGTGGTGTCAAAATGATGAAACATGCAACCACATAAGCATATATGCTTATTTCAAAACGATTTGAATATTTTTTGGGGGGTGGTTTTATGCAACCACCACTATTTCCCGAATGATATCGGCATGACGATTTAGATGCATGGATGATAGGGTGGTAGTGGTGCTCTTTCCATTTCCATACGTAGGAAAAATGGGTCTAAACGTATAATCATGATTAGAAGGAATTTCAAGATGCCCACAAGTGAAAAGAATATTGTTTGAAATACCATTGGAAAGGTTAAAAAAAAAAAAAAGATTGGATTTATTTCGCTTTACCCACACTACAAAAAGCATCTATTAGAACTTAAATCACATTAAAAATTGTGTGCTGCAAGCTACGATCTTTATATATGGCTTACCCAATTGGTATTTTTCTGTCACTTTCCCCCCACTGGGAATCTGTTTTGATTATGGGTCAGTACTGAACAAGCATCCTAGGACATGCTTTAGCTTCAAGTCCCCACAAATTAATTTACTAAAAGTTCAATTATTTGTATCTAACACGAAACAGATCATTATGTAGTAGTGTCATAATTGGATTTACCATTTCAAAATGCCCCAAATTATTTTGGTTTATGAATAAAACAGCAGTGGGGGAGAATTATGAACATAGGACCAAAAATGTTGATTGCTGGGCATGCAAACGCTTTACCATTTTTTTTCAATTTCAAATGTTCAATACACATTTTAATATTACCATTACTTATTGACATATACAATGGTGATGAGTCTTATGACCTCAGTCCATAGCTACCACTAGAAAGTAAACTAAAGTTGCCCAAAAAAATATACGTTGGATTTAAAGCATTGACTATTTTTTTTACATTCATGTGGTGTTGGTATACGATTAGTCCAACTTTTTTTTTTTTTTTTTGGTCACAGGCTATCATTAATTTCTACCAGCATGACTGTCTAGCCATCACTGCTGTGGGGCCAAGAATATGCCTTATCCGAATTTTGGGCTTGGGGCCCAGTTAAGATATGCTAAACCAGTTAGAATCATTATCTGTCCCCTAAATCACTTTTTATATATATTTTATAGAGAGTAATTAAAGATAAAAAAATAAAAAAATAATAAAGAAAAAATAGAAAGAAATTATTTTAATAGAATAATGAGATGGAAGAGATTTTTTAAAGAGGAGTAAAATTTAGGAGAAAATCATTTTATATGCTTATCGTGCGTGCTCCCACTTAGACCCTTAAAATCAAGTTCAGATAAAAACTCTGAGAAATCTTAACTTAAGGGAAACTATATTAACAGAATTAGAACGCTTACTTAACTTAAGGGACACTATATTAACAGAATTAGAAGACTAAATGGTAAGCGATGGATTCATGAGTAACTCAAAGATGTCTTTAATTAGGAATTGGATAACCTAACAAAAGGGATATTCATTTAGCTCCGAAAGTGTATAAAGGGATATTTGCATCGTTTGAAAATTGTATTGATGACAAGAAACTTGAATAAGCTCAAAGGTTTAGATCAAACAGTTATCTAACCCTCAGGCGCCCTAATAAAAGAGTAAAAGGAAATTGCAAACCACGCATGTAAACCGGTTCTCATAATTCAGCTTTCAGAATGATTTTATATCATGCACTATTGCATGTTTGATGTTTCTGACAAGATCTATTTCATAAATTACTGTGTTAATTGTCGATATTGAACCGATTGATCCTTTGGGTACCTGTTAAAATATCTGTGAAAATGATTGTCATGAAACCTTTAGTTTGGTAAATGTCAAGAAAAGAAAAGGAAATGATTCTATATCAGTGACATCATATGAGGTGTAAATTCATGAAATGGGCAAGGGGAAGATACATTTAATGGAACCTCTTTAATTTTTTAAAAATCTCTTTTCTTTCTCAGCAGTGGCAATGTGGCATCATTATACCACCAAAATCAAGGAGATGTTATATCAAATTTGATACGCACAGAGAAAAAATCAAAGCAGGCAAGGTCCATCAAAATGATGAAAAGTCATAACAAAAATCTCAATATCCCAGAGCAAGAACACCACCCTCCTTTGCTGCAACTACTCTTTTCCTGCACTATCATAATAAATGAAGGGTTTGTCCCCCATTTGTCTGGCTTGATAGTGGGGATCTAATGCGTCATTATCAGCCGCTGCAGAAGCCCATATATTGTTCTTTAGGCATAGTGGGAAAAAGTACATAATTTATATATGGTATCAGTATCCATGAGTCTTTTCAATGGCCATCTTCCATGTATGCACCATCTGCCAAATCTATCATCATGGATTTCAAGACTTGGAATTTTTGACTTCTCGCCTCTCTCTCTCTCTCTCTCTCTCTCTCTCTCTATATATAGTCCTCTACCATTGGTAACTTTGCTTCCAATGGAGTATATTGTTGTTAAAAAACAAGTCTTTCAATCACTGTTTTCTGTTGGGATTTAGAAGTATTTGAGACAATATTAGTGGAGTATTAGTTAAGGTTCATTTTTTCTACACTACTTCCATCTCACCAAATTTGTAATGAATTAGGGTCTTACCTACACCCACAAAACCAAGAGATGTAATCAGTGAAGGCACGGTTACAAGGAAGAAGCAAAATTGGTGCTTTTTTTCTTCGGCCAGATCGAAGAAATTGAATTTGGCAATTCAATTAAACAGGCTAAACTCGATAGGAGAGAGAATCATGTATTCCCCCCCAAGAAAATGTATTTACCTTTTTAACTCTTTCAGAAATTTAGTACAAATAAAGATCGTCAGTGACATGGAAAGTCTTTTATATGTTGTATATTGCAAAAGAGGGAAAAGTCGGCTCTTTTCCCTTTTATGCACTCTACTCATAAAATAAACTTTCACCTTTATCCAGCTTTTCAGTTCATGTCCAGCTCGTAGGTAAAGCATGATTATCCTTCCTTGCGCGAGCAATAGACAGTTTGCTCACAATCACAAACTTTATCACAAACCCGGGTCGGTCAGACCAGTGAATTCTGTTGAACGTATGCATTGGTTAAACATTGATCCATGCAGTGATCAAAGAGTTGATAGAGAGTAAGCAGGCTTGTCTAGCACGTACGTACCTTTTATTTAATTGGCCTAGCTCATTTCTCCACTAATAACTTTGTGGGGAACAAGAGAAGTGATGTACAAGGCATTCCGTTGAAAAGAATAATCCAAGCAAAAAAGTTTGCACCAAATACGTTAGTGGATTCCTCCACCATCTGTACTGTATCTTTCAGAAACTTGGAATAGTGCAGTACGCTTAAACGGATACAATAATGCGAATCTTCTTCCTCATCTCTTTGTAATCCTAAATATAGTCATTTTTATTATATAATAAGCTCTTACTAATAAAGCTACTCATGAGCGAAGCATAACTAGAATAATGGGAATTCTTTTTATTTTTATTATTTGGGTTCACTAGCTTTAGGATCCGTAACGAGCCAGATCATCCTATGCACACGTGCCCAGACGATGAAAACACAACTCAAATATCACTAGCCAACAGAAAGTTAATGCCAATCCCTAAGCCACATATGGAGCACACAACTAAGATGTCGCCCAACATCTTTGTATTGGGTGGGAAACTAAAGTACTCAGGTTCGTCCAAGAAAGTTCTTTCCCGTACACAAGGCACAGAAGCAATCCTATTCCTATCACACCATCCCACTATCTGAAATTGTGGCAAAAAAAAAAAAAGAAGAAGTTAATTTATCGGATTAGATCGCCTCGCCTCAAAAAAGTTTGATTCATATATACCTGAAACATTTAAAAATTACCGTTTTATGGATATATCTCAAGGACTGATATCATAAGTGAAAACTGCTCTACCAACATGGTCGCAGTCCTTCCCTTTAGAATATATGTCATGCAGTGGTGCCCCGCTATGTTTTAGCAAGTTTTCAGTCCGGCCCACCATGCCATGCAATCCTGGATCAACTTGGGCTTAGGAAGCAAAATAATCGGGCTGGCGTGTGGGTGAGTGTAATATGATGTGCTACAAAGTTTCCGATAATCTTTG